>JAODUH010080548.1:0-15398 GCA_027564835.1 Typhlichthys subterraneus
TGGAAATATAGTGGATCTATATGACTTTCTGCCAGTGGATTTCATTTCATGGCAGTCAGGTCCTTAGGAGAGTGTTGCTGTAGCAGGATAGTGAATTGAAATACAGTGTGTAGCAAAGTGTAGAACTGTGTCAAACTAATGAGGAAGAATGATATCATACACAAACATAATAACATCATAACATCATAAACATACTACTCACTTCACCTGCCTTCTAGTTTAGCGTTCTTCTAGGACCTAAAACCATCAATACCACCAGGAATTATTAACTAACATGCACTTATACTAGACTGACTATAAAAATAAAGAACCTACATAGAGGGAGAGTTGTTTAATTGTATAGACATATTGTTATCACACACACACACACACACACACACAGTGTATATGTTGTGCCCAATTATACCCAAATATATATATGTATAATTATGCATTTTATTATCAGTCATATTAAGTGGTTAATTAAATAAGGGGTTTCTCTGTACTGATTAAGTTCCATACACTGCAAACTATATTTTTACTTAAAAGTAACATGCTTCCTTAATTATTTTCAATTTTTTTCACCCCAAGTGCTTTGTCAAGGACATGAACGTTTGGTTGGGTCTGTCTGATCAGGCCTCTGAAGGTGTTTGGAAGTGGGTGGATGGGTCACTGCTCACCAAGGTTGTGTAAGTTATGGAACATTTTTTCTCTTTGTCATTTGGTCAGAAATGCAGCAAACTGACAGTCCTCCAAATGCTTGTGATAGTTAACCTGGTTTGTTACACAGAAACATCTGACAAATCATACATGGAAACTGTTTATAACAGGGCGGGCACATTCAAAAAATATTTGGCAGGTGATTGGATGAACCATCTGCCTATCACGTGCTAACTTCACACATAAACCACTCCCATGGCTGCCAGTAGTTCCTCATAGACGGCTGATTAGTCCAAACTACTGGTGGTTCTGTCCAATGTGCGTAACTTGAAGCCTGGCAAGGTGGAATTACTTGCAACACCCACTAAAACATGTTAACACCTTTGCGTTGAGTTGGGCTTTTGGCCTTTCCCATTCCTTACTTAACTGTAGCTGACAATAGAAATACTATCAACTTAAGCCAACGGCCACAAAACAACCATCTGATTGGTGCACAGGTCTGCACTGATGTGGTTTGGCAGGCATTAGCGTCAAAGTTTGAAGTGTAACATAAAACATTGTTCTATTATAATTGTATTTTACAAAATAAATTATTTGTTTTGTTTTCTGTTTTCAAAAATAGACCCTGGGGAAAAGGTGAGCCCAATGATGCCGAAGGAGTTGAAGACTGCGCTGAGATGAAGCAAATATGGAATGCCATGAATGACCTGCCTTGTTCTGAAACTCGGAACTGGGTTTGCGAACAGCCGGTTTCCTTCAGATTGTTAAATTCTGAATAAAAATGTACAACTTCGAGATTAAACATGTTTATATAAACGCATAAAGCTTTGGAAATGGTCTTAACATTTGCATTAAACACATGCATTAAAATTGATAAATAATAGAAGCACTGTAACATTGTGCTTCAGCGCACGTTTGATTTGTGAGTAATTGGTTCTAAACTCAGTGCTGCCCTCTACCATGCAGGTGCCTTTTGAGAAACTGACTGAATTGACCATCATTTTATTAACATCTGTAGATCTTCTATAACACTGAATTATGGCTTCAGCTGAGTTTGAATAATTGTGCAAATGCAGTGGGTTTACACTAATATTTGAGAATACATTTTCGGCAAGGTTATATTTGAACAACAATTGGTTTTATTGTTAGCTGCTGGTATGTATTGTTTTTGCAGTATCATCTTGTTAGTAGCAAATTTGACACAAACGTAAGATAACTATCGTTATATGTAGTTACTTCCATTCATATGAAGGGACTCATCTACAAGCAGGGTAATGACTCTCTAGCATCAGGACTGAGTGATATACTTCCATATACGGTATATACATGGTGTGGCTACTCAAGTAAATCCTGTTGGTGTCAAAGGATTACATGGTACTGGCAAGACTAAATGGCTTCTATCCCTGAAATAGTATTTTATAATCCTAAAAACATAAAACTTCTCTTAAAGTTATATTGCTAATCGCCTGGGTTTAAAGAAATAAGGAAAATCTTGAGATATAATCACAGTTTACATTGTGATAAATTATCGTTGGTAAATCCTTGATAAACATGTGGAGTGTTTAATAAAAACATGAACAATGGCAAGTTTTACATGCACACTAGTATTCCATTATTATTCCAACTATGGCAATATTCCACATTTGATAGGTGTCATGTAAACGGCATATTCCGTTTGGATATTCCAATGTCAAACATAAGCTAATTGTCAAACATAAGCTAATTGTGCAATATGGTGAAAAACTGTATAAACTGCTTAGGTTTTCATGTCTGATTTCATAAAATGCTTGACTTCATGCATTCAGTGGGATAACAAGTGTTGTTTAAATGAGGACATTTATGTTCCGCACATGGAAACAAAGGTGTGACAGTTTAGTATATGTCTCAGCCAAATGTTTTATATCTCTGTATTTACCTATTTGCAATGTAAGCTGACCTTGAGTGTTTTGAAAGACGTCCTAAATAAAACGTATTATTATTATTATTGTGGAGAGAACTTGTTGATATTTGGAAACAACACTCCTCTCCCTTCAATGCCTAAGAAGAATCCACAAATGTCAAAAAAGCTTTCTCCAGAATTACTTACTATACTTTTTTTTAGAGCTACATTTAATGTAATCTGGTAGAAATGCCCTTAACAGCATTCTGCTCTAACCAAGTCACATGCTCTGTGAGAATATCTGATCCTGTCTCTGGAAACAAAACCTTACTCTCTTTCCATCTATTTTTAGCTACTAGAATTGGTGCAATTCACAAATCCTATATCATCTTTAATACATGTACTCACTGTAAGGTGCTTTTGGTTAAAGGTAGGGATGGCACCGATATTGAGATCGGAAATCGGTCCGATACTGACTTAAATATTTGGATCTGTATCGTTGACAATTGGACAGTTCCAATTCATGGGGCTGATCCAATTAAATTAATTTACACACGTAGGTCAAGCATCAGCCATGTCTAACCTACCAAGGCCACACTATCAGCAGCAGGTTTATAAAATGCATCTGCAAAAGTCCTAAAATAGAGATTGGCTGTCATTTACTTTGCAACTTAACTTAAAACTTAATTTAGCACTGGAATTGGCATCAGCCGATACCCAAAGTACCGGTATCTGTATTGGGACTGAGAAAACTGGATCGTGCCATCCCTAGTTAAAAGCATATGCCAAAATTTTCTTTCACAATACCTTCCACACAGCAGAGACCTCTACATCTAAGTAGTTCAAATGTGTGTATAGAGAGCAACAAAACTATATTGTAAATGTACGATGCATCTGCTCTGGATGGCTGCTGGATGTTAGTCATAATAATTAGTGCACACATGAACATTATTGTTATAAAAGCCTTGGGAAATCAGATGCCAACTGCTGTTCTTGGCAGTGTTTCAGTGGGTAGTAAAACATATTTACGGGGCTGGAGCTGTAGTGCAAGCAGTAGATCCATGAGTGCCTTGGGAGACCTGGTTTCTAATCTATCCTGAGGTCATTCTATGATCCTTCCCCGACATGTCTATCTCACTCATTTCCTTAAAGAACAAAAAGTTAACATAAAATCAAAACTAGATTTTAACTAAGCAAGGTGCTCATGTTTTGAATCCCTGTAGCAACAAAGAAGAGGGCAGGATTGCTTATAGGGTTGTGGGTTCAATTCTACAGTATATTCCTTTGTTGGAGTTGCTTTTGAGTGTGTGCATTATCTTGTGTTTAAACAAATGTTGAATGTCAAACATTGGCTGTAGATTCACTCACCCACACACACACACACAACCTCAACTGAAACACTCAACTGTACCTGTCAATCTTTCTAACGGGTAGAGGTGGAACTGGAAGAAGTCGCCATGCATTGGTGCATTCCATGTGCTGCATCATGCATGTAGATTTGAGAACTGTATTATACTATATACTGTATTAGCATATCATTCAGTCCTTAAAATAACTGCTAGCCTAAAGGATTCCCAGACGTGGATTAAACCTACAGTAGTCATAGACTAAGAACATGTTTCAATGGATATCTTCATTGACTCTTAGACTAGGGTTAATCCATGTCTGTGAAACCATCCATAAATACCAACGAAGTGCTTAATCTAGGATCTGATCCTATAGAGTACAAAAGAGGAGTTTGTCTTCTTTGAATAAAAGTATAGAGACAGAAGACAAATATCTGTGGTAGTGCTTTGGTTTAGTGGGAGTTTTATGAGAGAGGCAAGATACCAAAGCGTACCTCTGATAAAAGGCCTGGACATGGACATTAAGTTTGTAGTTTTTTGGTGTCACTGTTTTTCCTATTGCGTTTACTAATTATCATCTCATCTCCCATGCTGGAGAGCAGGACCCAATTTGTGTTATCAAGTGATCGCGTGTGCACTGTATTGAAAACCTGTCCCGCAGACAGTTGATTCCAACCGGAGAAGCATTTTCCCATGTGGTGTTGTTGGGATGACAGACAACACACAACCACACACACACTCTCTCACGTGGTCAGCGTGCACACATATGACTACGGTCATGCATGAGGTTATTCTGGCTCATGCACGTGTGCACACACGACTCATGCATATGAGTCACAAGTTGTCATGGCAAAGAGCCTTTCTTTTAAAATGAGTACAAAACCTTTACTGACAGAATGATTAGTGAGCAGCCAATCTGATCTGAGTCATGTCTTATCAGATCACAGGGTTTGAAGCTATTGTCACGGAATTCACCACATTTTTATTTTGCATATTTTTATTTCTTCACATTCTGTAGATATACAGTAATTGTTCATTATTATGCCAAGGTGAACCTTTAGAAAGAAACTAAAACAGTGATTGAAATGCCTGGCTGGAGCAGATATGTCTTGAAGTAGGTTAATCCTCTCCTGGGAACAGTTTGACAGTGTTTTGGACAGTTATTTTAATTGTGTGTGAGTCATACTGGATGAGAAGCATCAGTAAATCTTGTCCACCCACCGCCTCATTGTTTTTGGATGGAACATAGTTGTGCCATGAGTCTGTATTTGTATGTTCTGGGATGACACAGTATGACAACGTATCAGCTGAGTACTGGCCACAGTGGCCTTTGTGTATAAGAGTCCAAATGAACGCCACCCTTTCTGGTATTCACGACATTGTAAGTGGAACTTATTTTTAAGTTCACGAGTTGTGACGTGTTTCCAGACTTTTTTCAGAAAATCGCAGAATCAATGGATAGGACAGCTGATACGTAGGCTACGGTACAAATAGGCTATTATTTGACATAATATTGGCTGGCAGTAAAAAATAACTTTATAGTTCTTTAATTGTAGTATACTGTAGTATATAATATGTCACCCTTTTCGTTTCATCTGTTGTTCCTCCGCATGTTGTTGAAATACAAAGTACCGTTAGGTCAGACCTAGAAAATAAGTATAAATAAGTAAGTAAATAAGAGGCTTACACAACATTCAGGCAGTTGTGAACTGTTGTCTTCGCCTCAGGTGCTGCTCGTGCCTCTACGGTGAGTCTGCAGCTTGATAAATCAGTGAACCGCTTCAAGGAGTGTCAGTCTTTGGGAGTCGGCATGGGAACAGAAAGCGACGGTTTTTCCTATTTGTTTTAATGTGTAAAGTAACATGGAGTCATGTGCCTTCTTTTCCTTTGCAGATTAAGGCAGAATATTTTACATTAGGAAATCGTCTTATTCCACCATTCCTTGTTCCACTCCATCACGGAGGGCTGATGTCTTGTTTGTCGAAGGATGGCACAGCCAAGAGCAAAGCTGAAGCTGAAGTATCTGGCCCAGAAACTTCCACTAAAACTAAATACATAAAATAAATAGATTTAATATAATGTTGTCTTTGTCTATTATTTCACTGTTATTGTCCAGTTGTATATTTACCGTTTAATTTGTTCTATGCGTTTATACTTGTGTTAAACTTTGTTATTTAGTTGTTTTGCTTATATTTTCAATGTCAAACCATTTTTGTAATACTATTATAAATATTATGAAATACACAAACAGCATTGCTCTTATTGTAATAAGATTAATATTATTAATAATAACAGTTGCCAGAACAGCAGGACCACATGTCCACATGTCTCCATGGCAACAAAACCATCCAAGCCTCTGATCGAATCATCAACCTGTTCTATTGCCTCTGTTCGTTCACCCCAACAATCAGTTGCTAGGCTACATCATCCACATTTTTCCATTATTCCAACCTTTATTTTCATTTGCAACAGGCGGCTAATGTGGGACAATATTATAGTCTTTCAGGACGTTCAGGAGCAAGGGACGTTCATTTACTGATTACTACTGATTCTTTAAGTACAGTAAAGAGTAAATATTGTAGTCATGTAACATATTTCTTCTGGCATGTTATGGTTGTGATTATCTCCTTGATTAAATAACAACGTTTGACACCCATGTTTTCATTTACTGACTCACACACTTAACAGTACTCTCACACACACACACACACTCTCACATACTCTCTCACACACACATACACACAGCCACAATGAAAGGGAAGGTGTTTATGTTGGCAGAGTTCCCTTGGTGTTTTGGAGCGTGACGTCCTCTTTTCACTCAGACTGACCAGGTATAAAAACACACAGTCTCAGGTAAAACACATTTGGCATAGTTAACTCACATAGACATTTAGATCACACATAGTTAACTCACACATATATATTTAGTTGACACACAGACATAGTTAACACACATAAACATTTAGTTGACATACTTGGACAGATAATTGATACAGACACACAGGACATATGCATAGAAGGAATGCTATTTAAGGTAAGTGTGCAGGGTAAAAATATTGTTCTTGTTATAGTAAGCCTACATATATATATATATGGAAGTGTGTTTGTTAATTTTATCAAAATGTCCTGAAGATGTCAATTGCAACTCTGAGCTTAATGCAATAAATAGCATAATTAGAAATTAATGAAGTTCTGTTCTTTATTTAATACTGTAATTGTATACTGTAATACAATAAAAAATTCTCAAGCATTGGGCTCGATACACGTTCTGGAAGAGGTTTGCTGCTGCTGCTGATCCAGTTGGGTCTCATACAGAGCGCTCCACAACCTCCGGGCTAAACCAACAACCGCGCTGAGCCCCACAAGACAATCTTATCGACCGCATAACGGCACAGCAAACATCACCGCATTTGGAATGACAGTAACCGTTCCCTCCCCCCTGTCTCTCTCTCTCTCTCTCTCTCTGGTATTTCCACCTGGGCAGGTGTAATCCGCAATAGCTTTGCCAAGACGAGGCATCATCGTATGAGAGGCCATCGGGCCACATAACAGAACCAGCTGCTATACAAACGACTGGGGTGGGGGGTAGGGGGTAGACAGCTGAGTGTGGCTCACGACAACGACCCACGACAACTCCCTTCTCTCCAGGCCGACAAACACCACCGTCCGGCATCCCCCGTCCTCAACGGCACCATGGTTGCCTTGCAGTCCTCCCTCCTCCAGCTGGCGCTGATGGCATCGCTGTTAGAAGCCGCTCTGGGCTTCAAGCCCCTCTTCTCGTTGGACGGACAGTCTGTCACTCACCGTGACATCACAGAGAGGGCGGTGCTCCAGAAGACCGCCGAGGCGTGCCAGGACCTTGCTGCGGCCCGCGGGCAGGACTTTGTAATGCCAGTGAGTCACTATGGGCCACTAGGGACCAGGGCAGTGCCCCCTAGGCGATACCACATGGTTTTCATCTTGATCCAGATACTTCAGCTTCAGCTTTGCCATTCATAATAAACATACAAACATCTGATTGGTTGAAATAGCTCCAAATGTATTGTTTTCTCTCTGCCACTGTGCTACTGACGGGCAGCATCTCGTTTTCCTCTTCATAAGCTTCTTCTGAGCAGTCAGCTAATTAACTAACTAACCATCTGATGATTCTGTGTTCTCCTGTGTTGTCAGGCTAGCCCGTCAAAATACAACCTAGCTAGCTAGCTAATTATCCTGTGTTGTCAGGCTAGCCCGTCAACATACGACCTAGCTAGCTAGCTAATTATCCTGTGTTGTCACGCTAGCCTGTCAACGTACGACCTAGCTAGCTAGCTAACCATCCTGTTTTGTCAGGCTAGCCTGTCGGCACTCTCCGTGCAGAGAGCGTGCTCACCGGATGTCTCGCCGGACTCCCTGCTCTCCACAGTGAGCTTCCAGACCTCCATCGTGAAGATGTGCTTGAACAATGCCGCCGTCGACCTGCTTCTGGCACTCAGCGACGAGCACCACTTTGATTCCGAGACCTTCCAGAGGGGGCGGGATGATGTCATCACAGCAGGTGGGAAGCGGTACAGTCTCGCAGAGCCAGCCTTTACCTGCATAAAGGCTGGGACACAGCGCCGGCTAACTGCGTCAAGATCTACTTGACAGGAGAGGTGTTTTGATTGACATGCACGCTTGTGCGTGTGTTTGTTCTGCAGGAGTGTATGCCGTGAAAGCCAGCGTGAAGATGGAGGACTTTGTCTCCGGGAGACTCACCCTGGGCAGAGTCTGTCACACCCTACAGGTGGGAAAGAGCATAACACTCCAGTAATTATGGTGTGGTTGGGTGTTACCATGACCATATGTGGTCACAAGCGGGTGACATGATAGCAGTCATTTTAAGTAACAAATCTCAGGAAATGTATTATTGAAAAGGTTAAATCACCTTCCCCCTCCCCCTTCACTCCCCCACCTATCCACCCACAGGCCAATAAATACATGCTATCATTTATAAATTGTAAATTCTATTGAAAAATACAATTAATCGTAATATAACTCTACTCTAGGACTTCTACAGCCACAGTAACTGGGTGGAGCTGGGCAACAGTGTGCCCTACAGCGCCCTCACCAGCCCAGACCAAGTGCTGCATAACCTGGCAGGTTGGACACTGCAGTAATCCTACTAACATCATACATGTGATTTATATACGAGTCTGTGTGTTATTATGCATGCCCTGTTCATTTGGCACCCTGCCACAGCATAGTATGGTGTAATAGCTGGGTGGGGGAGGTTACTTTCTAAATGCAATTCCTTACAGTTACTAGTTACCAGACTTTTTTTTGGATTACTTAAGTAGGTTAAATTAGTATTTTACTAATTTATAATTAGTAGTTAAATTAATGATTGACGTTAATGAAAGGTTAATAAGAGAAAGGCCAATTGTTTTATGGATTAGTCCTAAATAATCATCTAATAAAAAAAAAACTGTAATCTGATTCCACTATTTTAGCACAAAAACAGTAACTGTAATGGATTACAGTTACTGTTTTTGTGTGTGTATGTAATCAGTTACTTCCCAACCATGGTTATAAAGTACAGAGAACACTTAATGGTGTTGTTTTTACAGTACTTTTTCTTCAGTACAGATTGATCATCAATTGAAACAACAATGTCGATGTAATCCTGAAGGAATTAAAGTTAATGCCAACAGTACAGTTGGAGGTGGTCGGGGGTCACAGGGGGTCACGGGGGGTCACTGTATGCACAGTGATGTAAAAGTCTTAACATTCACGCGTCCATCAAAGTAACATCCACAGCCTGCCTGATAAACGCAGATGAAATGCTTTTATCTGCATCTGTGTTTGCTGACATGTTATAGCTCGCATTTAGGCCCTCATCTACGAGCTAACAACATTCCAAGCACATGAAGTCCCAGTTTACCTTTGTCATCATTATTCAGACCATCATGCTGTGCTTGCGATAACTTTACTGATTTACTACGTAGAAATTAATCTTCATCTACTCTTCTATTTTCTGTTGGTGTGTGTAAATATAGCCTACTGTATATTTAACCATTGTGTTATAATTTTAAAGAGGTTATTGTTTAACTGTAAATGTCTGAACCAAAGGTTGAAATGAAACAAGTGAAAAACACATTTAGATTTATTCTATCTTCAGATCCGAGCATTCCAACGTGTAGAAACTGTACAGGGGAGAACTGTAACGACAACCTTCTGCCAGATCTGCTACAACAGGGGCTCCTGACCTCGGGGTATTTCAGCATCTTATCCTCAGCAAAGCCAACAGGTAACCTTACCTGGCCTCCTCAAGCTGTAATGTAATATACAATAACTAATACTAAAACAAGCACATACTGTAGTCAGCCTATACATGAAAAAAAATGGACTGTGGTCAATGATGTTCTAAATACTTTTCAATATATTGAAGGAGCAAGACTTTAACCCCAGTTCTGAGCCTACTGATGAAAACCAGCCAGGTCCTTGTGTGATTTTTAACAGATACAATCTCAAGTCAAGTCAATTTTATTTATCTAGCCCTTAATCACATTGCAGTCTCAAAGGGCTTTACAGCCTATATTTCACATGGGAATAAACAACCCCCTTAACCTGTTCCTCCCATGTGTAGTTGTGTAGTTCTGTTTTCAGCCTGTAAAATGCAATTCTATTTTCAGCCCATAAAATGCAGATTTTTATAAAAACTGGACTTTTGTCAATATTAACAGCAGCGTTGATGTGTCTCATCACAGATCAATCATGTTACTTCGTTTCATTCCGCTCAAAAAACACATTTTAGAGTGCAGTTACACTTTAATAGATAGGACAGGATATTGTTTTTGTATGAGTAGACAGAATAGAAATAGCATTCGACTTGAGTTAGCAAACAGTTATGTTTTATGTAAAGACATAGTGTAGTAATGGCATCCTGAGCAGAGAATTACATCACACTGCCTCTGTGTGTGTTGTGATTATGGATGGCACGGTCCAGTTATTTCAGTCCCGATACCGATACAGATACCAACACTTTGGGTATCGGTAAATGACAGCCAATCTCTATTTTAGGACCTAGATGCATTTTAGAAACCTGCTGCTGATAGTATGGCCTGGGTAGGTTAGCAGCAATGTATTCAAACCAGAATAGTTCCTCTCACGTCTTTGTTAGGCAGCTAGTGGTGATGCCAGATGACATGTTATAACTTGTCAGCTCCTCTGTTCTTTGTTTACATAGCCGGTCAGGCCACCCATGCATGTTAGTGCCTGTGTGTGTGTGTGTGTGTGCGTGCGTGCATGTGCGACTTTTTGTGTGTGTGCGTGTGTGTCCCACAGAGCATTAGTTTAAGTGTGAGATGCTGGTCCTCTAGTGTGCCATCCAGTGGCAGAAAGTAATATAGCGCCACTTTAAACCAGGCTTCTTCATGCCCGGCCCGTCCTTAGGCAAATATACTGTATGTTTAGGTTTGAGATGTTGTAGTGTGCCATCTAGTGGCAGGTATACAGTATAGAGTGACTATGAGGAAAGATTTTCATGCCCCCCAGGTAAATGCAGCCACGGAGGGTTCCTGGACCGGACCAGCCGCCAGGACCCAGTGGGCGGGATCAACAAGGACGACGTGGGGGCCCCCCACGGCCATCTGCACCGGGCCGCGGCCGAGCTGGCCGTGGGCGCCACCATGGATCTTCTGGAGGACATCAGGACCACTGTGGGCGACCACAGGTTCCTGCAGTACGGGCCTTTTTACTTCACGTTACCAGAATAAACAGAGGAGGCTTGAAGTCCAATAGTTTGGGTGAAAACCATACTCTGCACATGCTACTGTACTTATGTACTATAACACAGTCCTAACTCTAGAGTAGGATATTTTAGACACTATACAGTATAATACATGTACTCTTGTAGTATTGTTTCATGCGGTATGTTATATTTCATGTTTTATGAATTGTACCAGTTTTTACTTTGTATACATGGTTGCAGCTACATTTCCCCAAGTGGGATAATAAAATTAGACTTGACTCTACTATAACAGAGTCCTAACTGTCAGGTTACGTAGAAAGGACCCAGCACAATACAGTAAACGGGATATCCAAAACGGCAGGCTGATTCCAGGTCAAAAACAGACAGGGTTCGTAACAGTAAGCAAAAGACGTAGGCACGTATCAGGCAAGAGTACAATGACGATCTGACAAAGATCGCAAACAGGAGTCGGGAGACACCGTTGGTGATTGCTGATCGGGAAGATGTGGCGCAGAGAGCGATAGAGTAAGGGTTAGACGGGAGCACTGACACTTAAAAAGTAATACTCATGAATTGAGCACCACGGTTGATAGCATCCTTAATATCGGGCCCTTCACAAACATGCTATGGGTTAGAAACCTTGCTTGCTCTCTCTACCCCCTTCTCAGACTGATGGGCGTATCCCAGGCAACGGTGCTGTGCTTCGTCATCGACACGACGGGCAGCATGAGCGACGACATCGCCGAGGCCAAGCGCGTCTCCTTCGCCATCATAGACGGCAAGCGGGGGACCCCCCTGGAGCCCTCCGCCTACATCCTGGTGCCCTTCAATGACCCCAGTAGGCCACGCCCCCCCACACACACACCCCCTACATGATATATACTCAGTAGGAGAACACCAGTAGTAGCTCCCCCACACACACACACTCTATATTCTGTATTCTGGAGAAAGCCTGTTGATGTGAAATAAACACAAGAAGAAGAAGAATCCTAAAGGTCCTATCATCTCATAACCAGGTCCTATAATGTCATAACCAGGTCCTATCATGTCATAACCAGGTCCTATCATCTTATCATCTCATAACCAGGTCCTATCATCTCATAACCAGGTCCTATCATGTCATAACCAGGTCCTATCATCTCATAACCAGGTCCTATCATCTCATAACCAGGTCCTATCATGTCATAACCAGGTCCTATAATGTCATAACCAGGTCCTATCATCTCATAACCAGGTCCCATCATGTCATAACCAGTTCCTATAATGTCATAACCAGGTCCTATCATCTCATAACCAGGTCCTATCATGTCATAACCAGGTCCTATCATCTCATAACCAGGTCCTATCATGTCATAACCAGTTCCTATAATGTCATAACCAGGTCCTATCATCTCATAACCAGGTCCTATAATGTCATAATCAGGCTCCCATTTAAGTTGTTGCGCGCTCAAATAAAACACATGGCAGGTGATTGGATGAACCTTTTGCCTATCATTGTTGGTTACCCCCACTTTAACAACAGTCTTTAACTGTTGGTTACTCCCACACCAACACTACGCCTGTATCTGCCACTACGACACTGATTGGTCAGAACCACTGTGGTTCGTCTAAGGCAGTGTTCCCCAACCCTGGTCCTCAGGGAACACTGTCCTGCATGTTTTAGATGTCTCCCTGCTCCAACAGAGCTGATTCAAAGGAATGGCTCGTTATCAGGATTCTAATGAGCCATTCATTTGAATCAGCTGTTGGAGCAAGACAACATCTAAAACATGCAGGACAGTGTTCCCCGAGGACCAGGGTTGGGAAACACTGGTCTAAGGCACAACACTGTCCAGACAAGTCTCAAGTCTTTTGCCACATGATTTATGTTAAATGTCTGAATGGCGTATTCAATATGGACATATTTGAACCACTATGTATGTATGTATGCTCACCATGACAACCTGTGCAAGGTCATTACTAGAGATTCGTGGATAGGTGGCATCTACTAGGGGGTCTGGGGAATGCTAACCCGGCAAAGAAATTCTTAAGCCTTCAGAATGTATATTTTAGCATATTAATAAAGTAACAACTAATGTAAAATCTATCGAAATGTTTGTTATTGGCCAAGTTGGTGGAATAACCCTGACCTACATACAGTAACCCTGACCGCACACTGTATGTATGGTGAGATTCAAATTTTACCCGTATAATCGCCATGACAACCTGTGTTTCAGCTTTCGGGCCCCTCATAAGGACGACCGACGCGGACGTCTTCAAAGCCAGCATCAACATTCTGGATGCCGTTGGGGGAGGAGATTTACCAGAGATGTCCCTCTCTGGACTGCAGGTACCGTTTAGGTTTTACATTCACATTAATTACATTCACTGTTATCATCATGTAACAGACGCTTTTATCCAGAGTGGCTTAGAATAAGTAAATTAATGAGCAGGTCATACAGCAGTCATGGTGACAAACACACTCCACCTGGTGGAGGAACACGTGTACTACAGGTCCACTAGTCAGTAGCTAACAGGTCATACACCATCATGGTGACAAACACACTCCACCTGGTGGAGGAACACGTGTACTACAGGTCCACTAGTCAGTAGCTAACAGGTCATACACCATCATGGTGACAAACACACTCCACCTGGTGGAGGAACATGAAGTGTCTGTGTCTATAGTAAGCAATAAGTCATTAACACATTTCATAAGTGCAGTTTCAGTAGGGTGGAGTGCTCTATATCCTGATTGTAATAATTAAAATAATTTGTTGATAGTCATACGATCAATCATTTTCTCAACTATAATCTTTTCTTAAATCTTAGAAATGAAAGTGACATTCTAGACCGGCCTATAATTATTAACAATTTCAGGATCAAGGCTACAGTAGGTTTTTAAGTAAGGGTTTAATCACTGCTGGTTTAAAAGCTAAAGGAATGGCACCTAAATGAGACTGATGTATTGATTATATTAAGTATTGAGGGCCCTGTAATTGGAAATAACTCTTTAATGATTTTTCTGGGCACTGGATCATGTGAACAAATGGTAGGCTTAGCTGTACTTACTAATTATGAAAGGGTTATAAAGGGTTACCATATCTAAATGCACAAGCATATCTGCGTCGACCATTTCGTCTTCATTTATTACTAATAATTTTTTTAATTCTCAAAGTTGGGATTTCACATTATTTGGATTGCGGCAGGAACAATGGAAGAAACACATTTTATATTTAGTGATCCCTCGAAAAATGATTGTTTTTTTTATGCATTTTTTTTTCCAACTAAATACACATCTTTTACATTATTCTGCTTGTTATATTATTCTGACTGTTTTACCAACTACAGACACAAGAGAGACCATTGCTTATTATTTTAAATGTTATAGTATACATATTCTGTATATTCTGCAAATACGTAAATATATATAATATATAAATATATATAGTAAAAATCAGAGAAACTACTCTTTTCATTTTTTCCATGACTGTATATTGTATGCTGTGTGTAATTCCCAGCTTGCCCTCACGGCGGCGCCAGCCTCCACTGAGATCTTCGTTTTCACCGACGCCGCCGCCAAAGACACCTACCTGAAAGGTGCCGTCATGGCGCTAATAGAGAGCACCAAGTCTGTGGTGAGTGTTGCGTTTCAGCGGATTAGACCAGACATTTTAGTCTTGGCTTCATTCGTTCATCAGCACATGCACATTCTACGTATTCATGTGCATATGAGCTGACACATCAGTATATTGTATTATTGTACATTATAGTGAGATGAGTATTATTGTATATATATATATATATATATATATATATATGAGAAGCTCAGCTCTGTGCGATG
>JAODUH010080559.1:0-15398 GCA_027564835.1 Typhlichthys subterraneus
CCATTTTAAGTTATATTGTAGGAATGCACTGGCTGGTCAGCACTTTTGACATTTCGTTGTACATGTGACAATGACAATAAAGTATTCTATTCTATATCCAAAATTCCTGGAAAGGATCTCACTGGCAATAACTTTTATTTATTTTTAATAAGCCACTCTTTTTCTTGTGCTGGAGGAGTTGGTGGGGGGGTGGGGGGAGGCTAATTTAGTGGTGTAATATGTGTTGTTATCCCGTTTTCATACGTTTATCATTGCACTTTTGTTCTATGAGACTATGAGGATATTAAGGATGTATGAAAGAGACTCACCCTTGGTCTGAAATTGACAATCCTGTTAAGCTTGACAATAAGGCATGGCTTTCCTTCCTTGAAGCCAAAAGTATTATCAGTTAACCCTGAGCAGCTACCAAGCCAAGACCTATTGAAACGACAAGCTTTCCTCATTCCTTCAGGACCTTCCAACTCGCCACGGTCCTTGTATGATCCAGGGACATCTATGGATTGTGCAAGATATCACAGTAAAACTTAAGTCATTACAGAACCAATATGCACCAATTCACTCAGAACAGTATTTTAAACCATGACAATCATTTATATAACTTGACTTGCCTCCACAGTCTTCATATTTCATTTTGTCAATCTGTTTGTCATCATTGTAACTTTGTAGGAATTTTATCAAGCTTTCGGTGTACTTCAAATATGTTTGCGCTTCATCCTTAGTGAAAGAAATCTCAGATTTTTCTGAGCGGGGGGTGTGTGATAAGCCTGGGGAACAAAACATAATTTTACAAATAAATCAATAAATCATACACAACATTAAAGCGTACCTTTATCCCCAACTTTGAACTTGATTCCATCCACTGCACAATTTTGTAAAAATGCTAACAATTGGTCAGAGCTGAGGCAGGGGTGGGGAGGGGCTGAGAGCATTCATGTGTATCATTACAGATTAGTCCTGTTATTTAGTTTACAGCTCAATAAGCACATTTTGCGCAGTTACTCTTTAAATAGTCTACTCAAAATATGAAAGTCAAAATGACAACAATAGTGGCATAAATACCATCAGAGTTGAATGTAAATGTTAACAAAATGACATTGGCTGGCACTTATATAAAAGATCTAGGGAAAAGTATGTAGAGACAATCAACTATCTAGGGTCCTGGGGATTTCCTCAGATGGACTTTGTCTGCTATATAGCTGTAATTTTCCATAGACCTTGCATACAAGGGGAGGTGTGGCAGAATATTATATGAGAGACTTGACCTCACATGTAATGCTCTTTTTCCAGTTTAAACTCCAGCACTGCATGTTGTGTAAGGAATGAGAGCTTTATAGATTTAATTTATATGAGCGTGTGAGAGTTTACCAGTCTCCCTAGCCCCACCCACTCTCAGCCTCACATGTTTGTCTCTCACAATGGAAACTTTTAGCCTTGGGAGTAAGAGGCGGGATTTGTGCTCTAAAAGTCAAACTGCCTTCTCCTTCCTTTATCAGGCCACCAATGGAAACTCACTTCAACTCAAAACACTCCACACCTACTCATGTTGCTTTGTTGGGCTTTTTGATAGTCAACAGTTGAGAGGAAATGGCCGACAGGCAAAACGCAGGCAATGTGCATGAAGCCAGTCATTTACAATTGCTGCTAAAAATACCCCGAAGGTGACGCCATGTGCTGTGCATATACAAGTGGCACTGGAAACAACACTGTCTGGAACATCAACAAAAATGACCTAACTGGTTTGGTAACGCAAGGTTTGATCTGTTCAAATTACACAACAAATTTACTTCAGCTCACTAGTAGATGTCGTGTAGTAGTAATACTGTGAAATGTCCTGTGATGCATTCACCGGAAACATTAACTATTGTTTTAAATGAAAATATTAAATATAGACTTAAAGATGTGAACAGAAAGCTTGCTGTACGACAAATCCTCCACTGACAGAATGAGAGTGAAGGACAAAATGGTTGAATCACTTTAAGGTCAGATAGACTTCTAAAACGGAAGGGGTTGCTCAAAGACATGCTCTCTCACACATAACAAAGAAGAAATGCCCTAGCCATTAGTTTATTGATGAATATTGCCATTGTAAATATTATATATATTATGAGATATTCATTCCTGAATAAAAATGTTAATTGTTGACAAAGCAGAGGGGGACATATGCCTAAGTGTGCCTATTTGCCTATTTTTAAAGCAGCATAAACCAATGTCTTTCACATCTTCAAATCTTATGGCCACTGTTACTGAACCATTATGAGCAATCCTGCACCACCTGCAGCCAATGTGTTGTTATTGCATATTTTCTACTCCTGTGTTGTTAAACCCAGACTGTCTCTGCTCCGCTTATGCAATATTCCCCCAGCAGATAGGTTGGCTGAATTTATACAATAAAGTCAGCGTGGTTTCATTTTTAGAGGATGCGGTGAGAGGTTCTATGTCATTTTACACCAACTTTTTTTGTTCTCTACTGCTTATAAATCAATTATTGCAGGATTAAAGGTTGTCCTGGATTTTCAGTGACATTAGCTGCCACAAAGAGAAAAGCATGCATTTCCCATGAGCCCCATCGCCTCCTGTGTTGCAAAGAGCTACCTCCACTCTCTGCTGCTCTGTGCCCTTGTATAGACAATGTAGATGTATTAAAGTCAAATACATTTCGCCAGAATTTGGAATAGTAATGTTGCCAAATGAATACAGTAGCATCACAAAACAAAATGGCCACAAAAGTTATACGGAATCTAAATGTAAATGCTGGATTGTACCTCATTTAGATTTAACAATCAAAGAACAAACATGTAATATGTCACTGAAGGACAAGAACACTGAAATACTACAACCAAGTCCATATTTACCTGGGGGGGCAACTCTGTCCTGATAGGTCGGTTTGTAGTTACTTAATGTCATCAGCAGTGCCTGAATGGTCCCAATAAAAATTCCAGCTAAGCATCCATAGAAGATTACATAGAACAAGAGGATTTTAACTGTGGGAAAACAGAGAGCAAATCATTTACAAATTCCATAGTATAAAATATTCCACAATGCAGTATTAGCTGTGTAGCTAAACTAACAAGGCGCATTTAGAAATGTAGGCATAGGTTCGTGGGAGGCATTTGCATAATTTCCATGTTTGAAGTCACTTCAGAGTGCTTGTAAAAGTAAGTGTAAGTAAGTGAAAAGTTTGGCTAGGCCTATAAAAAAATTCTATGTATTAATCTAACTCAGTTGGGTTGCACTTGCATTTTATCGTTTTATGTGGAAGTGGAAGTCTTTCATTTTGTCTCTTCAGCTCAAAAGTGCAGCCATTTTAAAAGTGTAAACAACCAGCTAAAAGTAAAACATTGTTCAAAGTGTGAATTGGAGAAACATTTTGGAGCAAGAGGATTGAAAGAAATCAAACCTTAGAGTAAAGCCTAAATAATGATTAAAAGAACACTTTAGATTGAATCCTGGTTATAGTTGAAAACTAGATAACGTTTGAATTATTAAAGCCTGTTTAATCCTTAGTATAGTGCAATACAGTATATTAGGCTTTATGGAAATGCATACCTCAGGTTTATTAAAATTAGCTTTTGTTCAACAATGAGCCATTGTGAAAGACAATCCTAAAGATCTTTATACTGGCCATAACTTTGAGCTCTACTTTAATCAAAGTAACCTGTAATGTTTTCAGGTCATTTTAATGTTACTAAACAACACAAAGAACTTGGGTTGAAGAAAGCTACTGTCTAACCTTCCGCCACTGTTGGCAGCTATAAGAGGTTTGGCATTAGAGACACTGCCTTTCCCTACTAACTGAATAAAAGCACTTAAATACCACCCCCTCACCATTTTGTTAACAGAAACTCAATTAGCATTTTAATCTGTACTTTAATATATAATTTCTGAGAATGTTTCTTAAGTGCTTTGTTAATAGTTTATATCTATTTGAAAATGTCCTGGTTCCTTGTTTTTTCTACATTTTAGATAAGGCTTTAGATAATATCTTGGTTTGGCCTCATCTATGAGGTGATAAACTAATTTAAAGGCACCCTTTGAGAGAAGAACCCTTAATTATTCTGTTGCCTGGCAGTGCATTAATTGACAGTGACTAAATTGTATTTGTTAAAAAAATTCTGATGTCCCAAGTGAAAAATGACATTATGCACATGTAATAATGTTGTTAGTTGATGTCAAATCAATATCTTACATTCCAAAGCAATTTAAGTGAAGGCATTGGTTGCTAAATAGCGTTTTGAGTTGACTCAAGATGTCAACCCTACTGGGCCTGATTATCTCAGGTCATACTGACTTTATAATCCCTAAAGGAAATCATTTATAAAAAATCTAAATAAAAGAGTGCTATGCTTATGCATTATTTTAGCATAGTCTGCCCGGCATGCAACGCAACATTAATTTAAAATAAGACATAATTTGGTCTATTGAGGTAAGTGACTGGCAATCTCTGTTTGAATGAACTGAACTGCACCTCCCCCACAGCAAGAGTCAGAGTATTCATGCATGTTGCGAAGGGAGACATCAAGAATTCATGCTTTCACTACACCGCTGTTCTTTCTATGGTCTAGTGGGCTTCGCTCCTCGACAGTTTGCAAATATGCATGGAATGACGCACATTGTATAATATAACAGAAAAGCACACCCTGAATAGGCTAAACTTTCTGTTATTACACAACCATAATGAAAATGACAACAAAAAAACAACAAACACCACACAGCTACCGGTATTCTTTTAACAATCACAATCTTTAACTAAAAGGGCGCGCCTAAATAGCATTTTCTGCAAAGACTTGTTGCATTTAAGCCTGGTGTAACATCTAATTTAGAAAAATGCTAAAATGTGGCACAAAGCTCGATTTCAAACAGGAAAAATATACCGGCAAATGTGCTTTCTTTCTGGGGAAAAAAACTTCGAAACGAAGAGGAGGGGCGGTGTTCTGGTAATCTGTCTAGAAGCATGTGAGTCGTGAGCTCGCCTACTTGTGAAAACAGCTGCGTTTGATAGATTAAAAATGAATTAAAAGGTAACCTGCTAAATAGGAAAACATAACTGTTTATCATCAACGGTTGTTGTATCATTAGCGAGATATATGAAATCGCAATATTAGGAAATACGTGACTCTAAAGATTAGAATTAATATAAAACTGTTTTAGGAAAAGCAGCAAAATTGGGCCCCTTATAATCATGTTTTAATGTCCTGCTCAGATTATCAAAGTCGATTGTTTTCCTCCAAGTCATCTTGTGATATTAAATATAGGAGGCGAATCGGAGAGTGATACAAAAGCAGCCCCTAGCCTTGACAACTAATCTAGCCACAATTCCAAACACAACACGTCCTTCAAAATGACCTTTTTGACAAGGACGCCGTTCATCGGTGAAAGGGCCGACACAGACAGCTATCATTACACTGTAGTAGATCAATCAGACAACTAACCCAGGTTTTAATGCATCTTTCTTGAGTGTATCACACATATGATATTAGATCATGTTAATTTGAAAATCTGCAAATGAATGGCCTATACTTTAGGCCATTCTGTAGCCTGTTGTAAAAAAAAAACTAATTTCAATATAATTATATTAACATTATAGCTGGTTAATAGCTAGCCTAATCGGTCAAATAATTTTGCATTTATTGTTGTTATCAGATCTACTTCTTCCAATGTGTTAGCCTACATTGAAAATCGTAGTCACGACATACCATGTCAAAACCAAAGTGGGCTCTAACAGGTGCTGTTTCCCAGTATTGTAATGAAACTGGGAAACACCTCCGTGCTGAATTCTTATATTCCTAGCCGTGGAGTTACCGGTACCACGATGCGCACACAACAGCGACACGTTAGATTGCCTTCACATATTAATGTTGGGTGAAACAAAACGTTTTCCATACTTACACCAACTGCTCCCAGTTCGTCCAAGACATTCCCGCTTCTCTGAATTCCACAAAAATTTCTTCCAACCCCCTTCACCATCTTTATTTGCCGGCATCTCTTTTCCTTCGTTATTTCCCTTTTAAATGAATTCGATTATATTGTCCTTTGGTTCACAGGCGTCTCTTCTGTCCTCGTACAGGAAACGTAAAAGAACAGCCTCTTACTCGACTCCACCTATTGTACCCCACGCAATTTATCTCTGCTTTCCGACTCCGCCTGCAAACTCCAGTAATAAGTTGCCCCCAAAGAGGGAGGGCTGGCCCAGGCCAGCAAATCGCAACTATTGGTCCTTCTGCGTAAGAATCACATGAGGGGGGCGGGGGTCACGATTCAGTGGGGTGAGTTGCCTACTTACTGTATGTCTGCTAGTACACCGATGAATGGGCTTTAGCTATATAAAAGTCGTTTTGTCAGTATTCTGATTAGGCTACAAGTAGGCTACAACAGGCTGCTTCAATTCTGACGCTACTCTGATAGATTATACGGTTATTTTTAATGGTCGGTGAAAAAGAACATGTGTCTAGACTATTAACCTGCCCCACATACGCATTGTCTATCTTGGCCGATTTAGACCACTTCTCATGCTGAAGGCAAGCTGCCCTAGGCTGCCGTTTCTGTTGCAGAACATTGATGTCAGCAACCACTTGTAACTTATTCATGAAGAAGGTTGACAGTATTCCCACCCAACACCACATTAAATCACACAAAAGAGGCATTGGCCCAGTCAACTGAACACAAACAGTGTTTTAAATGTTAAATCTAAAAAAATCGGTGGTCTAGATCCACAATGGACCATTTTTATATTAAATCATCAGTGTCCTCACTTCAAATTGCAGTTTGAAAGACTTCTACAATAGCATAGAATTCAACGTTGCCTGTTAATATCCTACTACTTTCTGAAAAGCCATAGGCCTATTCCTTGAAATAGGTTTTATGAGTTTGTACATTTGACATTAGATGCAAATGTTGTGAACTCCCAAACTTATTGACTGACATGGTAGCATAGTGTAGCACACTGTTTGCATAGATCAGGCCTTTGCCAAGAGCACGCATTCCATGAAAGGTTGTGAATGGAATGCGGCAGCCAGCATGGGCAATGTGTCAATGCAGTCGTCCAGAAGGATGGCAGCTTTCAATGCAAGGAGTTTGGCATGGCTGAGTCTAGTGTGTGTCCACAGAGAATACAAACTTTAGTTAGCAATCTGCTATTAGTGTCTGGGGCGTTACGTGAATGAAAATAAGGAAGAAACACACTATGGATAATATATAATGAAAAAGGACTGGTGTTACACTTCACAAATCAATAATAACTGGTTATGGCAATGGTAGTTATGTTAAAGATATAGTAAGCATTTATAAGCTTATGCATACACGTTTTCAAATCTTAGCCTTCGCAATGCGTTTACAGTGTGTGGGGTGAAGTGTCTGAGGGAGCAGCGTATGGCTTTAAAGGGAGAGGTGTTTTATCGAGTCCAAATATCATTAAGCTTTCTCCAGAATACTTCTGGATTTTATTCTATATTTACAATTCTTACTATACCTCTAATTATCCAAACGGTGAAGCATATTGGCTTACCACTTATTAATTATGTACTTTTTAATATTGAGATAACATTCAAAATACTAACAAACAAACAAACAAACAAACAAACAGAAAGCAGTGTTTGAGATGGCCTACTCCATCTTATAACACAGTATCTCATTTGACGCGCTTTGAAATGATGAATAGGTCTAGTAATTATCATTAATCTTTCTTCAAACATGTTCATTTCTTTGATGTTTATTAACATTCATTTGATGATGAACTGAATGCGCTTTAGGAAGCAAATGCCAAGCAGCATTATCCTTAATCAATAATGTGCCAGAAGCTTCAAATTCATACACCTTCTCACTTATACTGAATGTGTATAACCATCACTTAACCATCAGTGATGAATTAGGCTAAAACATTGTACCTTTATTTGCACATTTCTTTATTGATGTAAACCCTCTTACAAATAAAAGCTTAAGGTACACATTTACTATACACTTTCTATACAGGGGGAGAGATGTGTGCACTTATTTGTTCACATATAATATAGCGGATATAGCTTTGAATAAAGGTGCCCTTTATTGTCTTTCAGTCATTGGCAATGTATTGTGCTGTCCTTGTCCACAGGGATATAAACAACCGTCTTCTGTTACTGAGTGTGATCTTAACGGCAACAGGCTAAATGGCTTAACTTAATTGGGAGAAATGATATTCAGCTCATGAGGCTGTGACCTGCGGTTTGCAAAGAGCATTCAATAGGCAATGACAGAGAGGCTGAGCATCTAGGAAGCAGGGAATGTTTGGTAGTGGAGCGTGCTGATAGAGAGCATGCCCTGAAGGACAAATGGGTAGCCACAGTCTGAGTTACACAGCAAAATCAATAACTCCCTTTCCTGCCAATGGCACGTGACATTATTTTCCATGCCATTACCGAATTTTCTGGTGAAACAAAACGTCATGCTTTTCTTGGAAATAACGTTTTTTTAATATACTACAACAGGGCTTTGTGTAATAAATAAATAAATACCTATCTTCTATTTTATTGTTGATTACGGTAATATATTTATGTGTTTTACTGTTTATGAAAATGGATAGCATTAAATGTAGTATGTATTAAGTTTTGTAAAAACTTAATTTCATATAATTCTAATGAACCTCAAATTCACATGCAATGTTTACTGTTTTCTTGTCTACATCATTAATTATGTATTATTATTACATAATAATAGTAGTATTAGTATTTCATATCAGTTAACCATACTTATACAATGTTGTTTCATTTTTGTTTGAATGATTAAACATTTGGGATCTTATCTCATAAATATGCCATAAACCTTGCATCAATATAACAAAATATATACATAACAAATGAAGTATGCACTTACAACTTTAGGGGCATGATTACTTGTGTCCAGTCATTCCAGATTCCTGCTATTATCTCCACTGTCAGTTTTCCGTCAGCCTCTCTCTGTGCTGAAAATGGAGCTTGGATAAAGATGCATTCACATTCTCATGATGGCAGTTGCATAACGTACGATGAACTAATGTGTTGTTGCTATTGTGCTGAAGGTGATATATCACAAATGTCTTTTTTATTTTATTTACTGTACATGCTTATGCTGTTTTTTTAAAGTTGTTTTTATGTGTTTTGTAAAAGTAGTATTATATTACAGCCAGTGGAAAGAAATATGTAACGTATTTCTGTAATGGTAACAAACAACATCTCCAAGGCAATTGTGCACCTACAGTAACTAGATCAGCATGAGCATTGCATGAGATGAAAACAACACACTGGAGTCATGTTGTTTTAGATGTTTCAATAGCAAATTGATTGGTCCAGTGCCTTATAGGTCACAGGTTAAATCACTGCTGCCAATGCCACTATCAACAGTTGAGTGCCAGCCATGTTTAAGTGTCCTTGAGCAATATGCGGGACCTCGACAATGTAATAATATGTTTGTTTGTGCGTCAGATGAATTCTTAAAATGTAACTTTGTGTGTCCTTAAAACACAGTATGCCTACCAGATGCCTAATTGAAATGCAGATGTGCATTTCACATCTCATTTGTAGAAAATCTTAAATAATTGTATAGACAATATACTCTTCAATGACATATATTAAGTGAAAATGTCCTGCCCTTTTACATTCATATTGATTAATGCATTTATGAGTGTTTTACTCATGCCATTAAATTAGTGACAGATCATTTAATGTAGGTGTTTATTGTCTCTTTGTGTCCAATAGAGGTTCTGATAGAAGGTACAGTAACATCCAAAAAACAACAGTGTGGAATCAAGTCGTACCTTTATGTGTTAACTGTCTAAAATAGAAAATAATCACAAAGTCTATAAATATACCTCGATATGCTCCATTTTAACTTTTGCATGGAGCGATATTCACAGTGTTCCTGAACATGTGCTCTTATTTATTTTTAGTCCCTTTGCAGATGATCTCTTATATGGTATCAAAGCCACAAACTACATTTTGATTTCTCTCAACCACAGAGTCTCATATTACTGTGTAATAATATGTTCCTTTATATATGTTTTCCTTTACACTACATGGGTTTTGCAGTATGATATAATGCCTCAGCATTTCCTCTCATGTACCACTAGGTATATGTTTTTTTAAATAGTTTTTATGTACAATCATAAGTTGAACAACAATTTCTTTCTAAGATTTTAGATAGTATTCTATAGAAGCTCTACTCATTTAAAAAGACAATCCAATGCAAACCTATCATATGCTTCATTTACATAAACTGTCTTACACAGTTTCAAGATACTGTATGGGGTCTGAATCAGAAAGCATATTGCTGTAACGCTCACGGCTTTAGAAGGGGTCATTACAAGATTAACAAAACGTGCAACCAGATATGTTTGACACACCCCAGAGCTGACCCCAAACATTATTACGTGTCAATGTTTTGAATGGAGTAAATAGTAAATAATACAGCGAAACTGTAATGTGATCTTTATTTCAAGAGTGCAGGGAAATTGGCAAGATGAAAATGAACAAATGAAGTAGATCTGGGGTGCAGGAGAGTCTAGTTTTTAAGGTGGTCATCACCCACCACTAAGATAATGGGGTTGATTCCCAGCAAGGCCAGCTTACCAGTAAGCATTCTTGAGCTAAGCCCTGTTTCCTAATGCTTGCATGGCCAATGTGTGTTTCTTTCCATCTTAAATGACCTGTGCACTAATTTGTTTCTTCAATTTGTTTATATGCATCATAACTTGCATATAGATGCAAAGTTAGATCCACGGCTTACAGTCTAACAGTCTACAGTCTACCTTAAAAGCACAAGTGAGCACACATTTTGGTTATGTGCACATTGCACATCACATCTGGACAACAAACGGCTTGGAACAGTTTAAAGTGAGCCAGCTGTGTGGGAAGAGAGCAGATAGGAGACGCAGGCTTGAGCAGCTCGGACCTCAAGATGAATACTGGCTGCATGCTGTGCGTTTTGCCTTTGCTCGCCATAGTGGCAGGCCAGTCAGACCACCAGAACGAGATGTCCTGGGTCAACATGTACCGTCAAGGATTCAACTTCCAGTGCCATCATGGCGAGGTCCTAGTGGCTATAAGGAGCTATTTCAGCGAGCAAGAAGGCTCGGACCGCTTGTGGTCGTTCGAATGCCAGCCCACCCCGGAGGGTTTAGGGGAGCTCACCGAATGTTGGTGGGACGACATCAACCGAGCCGGCATGGAGTGGTAAGTCAGATAAAGTTTCTATTGGTGTTTCTATTTTATTATTATTATTTTTGATTATTACATGACTGATACCTCTCCTCCAAACAATAATGAATAACACACAAAAGACTAAGAAATAAATACTAAAAAACATACCTCATTAGTATACCTTTGCCAACTATTCAGATAATCAATTAAAGTTTCTTTATGACAATATTAAAAGGCCATTATTACCACAGAACACAGGAGACTTGTGTCGAGTAAATAATGTTGCATAAACTAATCCCACCTTGTTTGGTGGCACAGATTTAAAGGTCACTTACAGACCTCAATTGGAACATAAAAACAGATTATTTTGTGTATAACAAAGGAAAACAAATAAATTTAAGCAAAGCCTAATTACACTGTGATTTGTCAGTTCCCAGTACAACACAATGTAAGATGATCTTTATAGCCTGCTTGACACATAGGCTAGTTATTAATGTTAGCACTTTTTGTGATCAATATTTCATATTTGATAGTTTCACATTTCATATTTGATAGTTTCACACAGTTTTTCTGTTATACGTTAAGATTCTACATACTTTGATGTTAAGTCAACTGTTGGATGCTGTGCTGTATGCATCTGCATTATCCATTATCCATTATCCATTATCCACGTCAGTTTCCAACCACCGGTGTCCTTAGTTGACCATTCTCTGGAACATAACTTTAAGAAAATATCCTCATCCAGCAGGTCTTCTGGGACTCTGGGTTTTTATACAACACATGTTAGAACATTTTCCTGCAACATGTCATTTATAAGTACTTGACAAAAAATGGAATGCTAATCTTGTAGTATTGGCTTATCAGATCTCATGTGACTGATCATACATTTGAGTCATAATAACATGAACATAATCAGCCTCAATAGTGTTGAAATTTGACCCAGCTGAAGAAGTTGGCCTTTATTTCAATTAATCAAATGCAGCTGTTCACATCACTAATGTAGCAGACTAAAAGTTTTGATTTCTCTGTATGAGTTGGTGTTGATAGTTTGACCTCAAGTTCTAAACTTATCTGTAGTGTTTCAGTTTTGTTTTTGGTAGTCCCTGCCATAGAAAAGCTCTATTTTCAGTTAAACAAAATTAAATATTTGTGTCCATGCCATGTCCAATCCACGTAATTGTTTTTAGATTCCAAGCAAGATATACTGTAGGATTAAGTTCTATACACTACACCCAACCCAGTGAATCAAAGACAGCCATTCTGAAGGCTCTCCAGTCTAGCCCCCCATTTACATAGCTGTCTATATAAATTACACTCTGGCTGAGACATGACTCTGGTGTAAAGGCCAAGCCTCTTCTCATTGGTTCAAAGGAGGCGGGCTATGTCTAAGTTGCCATGACAAAAGTCTGCATATCCTTGCTTCTCTGACTCAGATTTGGTGCTTGTGTCTCTGTTGTGATGACAACTATAAGTATTTGTAAGGGCCATTAACAATCTTTACTGTAAACAAACTAGTATTTATACAATCTCCTAAGCACCTGTTGCACCTTTTGATGACTTTTGATCTATTCAAATAATTGCTCTCAAGAAGTCCTCCAAAGTGACATTTGAATTGGATGTTGATCGTGTAGCATGTTTTTGATTTTATCATGTTGTGTTTGATTTCAATTAATCTAATGTCTCTTTGCAGGAGTTCATCATGCACCAGAAATGGTCTGGTAGCGGGCTTACAGAGCAAGTACTTTGAATCTGTTCTGGACCGAGAATGGCAGTTCTACTGTTGCCGTTACAAGCGCCGATGTCCCTACTCCTGCATGTATGTCGCAAAAGAACACATGCAAATTTCAACTGACACTGAGTTTAAAAAAAATAAAGTGTGCACAACATTATATTTTTTTATAAAAATCAGCATTTTATGGGCTGAAAACAGAACTATACGTCATATTCGTTAACATTGGTGCACGTAGTATGCTCATACGTCATCAAATTCAAATGTCTCTCAGCCCCTCCCCTCCCCACACTCAGCTTCTTGATGCATTTATCATGTCAGAAGATATTTGGTGAATTTGACAAAATGTGCATTAGTTTACAATTAACTATACCTATAATTAAACATATAAACAGTATCAAACTAGAATAGCTCTTCTTAAATGTCAGCATTTGAACTTTTAGAAAATATTTTAAAAAGGTTCTATATAAAACATTAAATTAATGATTGTGAGTTTTTTTATTTTCTATAGTAAAACCACTGATGTGCCCGAACACTACAGAGAAGAGGCTGAAATGGTAATTCCTAGCTATGGCTATTTCATCAGGGGTGCACAGACCACCTTCAGCGGAGTGCTCAGGTTTGCTAACAATAATAATAAACTCTACAGTAGTAGCCTATAGATTGTGTAAGTGTGTAGGCCTAATTAAAATTTGAACTGTACAAATTATTTAGCCTAGTTTTCATACATTAATTAACGCAAACAAAGAAATTTTATTAAAATAACAAGATTTCCTTCTGTTTTACATTTTCAGAGATCGACAGTGGAAATACATCTTGTGCAGAATGACAGACTTTGACTGTGAATTTGAGAATTTATAGAATTCATAGAAATATTACAAACAATTGAAGCATTTCATCAGATATTTAGCCAACTCAATAACAACTAAAAGCTTTGACTTCTTCCATTTATTTCTATTAGCCTATAGTATTTGTAACATTCACTCATTCCAATTTATTGTCTATTTGGGCAATTCATTATACTGTAAAGTATGTATAACTATGTATAAAAACAGGGTGATAAGTCCCCTTTTTCTGCTGTCCTTGCAAGTTTTTCATTGCTTCTAACTGTATGACCTTAGTAGCCTACATGTTTTGTAGCCCTACTAATTAACTGCATACTGATGTTATTAATTTACTAATCTGTGTATTCCTACAAACACACAATTACACGCAGATGCTTGTCTAAATTCTCAACCTAGTAAGAATATTGCAAATCTGTGCATTTCATTTCAGTGCTAATTTGATCCCTGTTTCAACACTTCCTTTTCTCCCTGGCAAATGGCAGGCTATTTGCCACCACTGTTCCATTCAACTGCTGCCACCCCATTCCCATTAAACTTGCTTAGAGGACTAATGGTCGTCTACTCCACAAAGTAAAGATTGTTGTTCATCATTTATTCAACTTGCTTAGAAGACTGATAGGTCTACCCAACAAAGTACAGACTGTTGTTCACCATCGATTCTGAAATAAATGGAGTAAACGTGACCCAATCCAGTGAATTTGAACATCTTGAAAATAGCTGCGGACTGGGCCAGTGGCTTTCAGCACTGCTTGTTTAAGGCAACTGCTGTGAGGCACACAGCCAAGCAACACAGCATGATACAGCCATCCCCAGAGCTGATGGCTGGCCACATGCTACAATACAGAAGCCTCCTGTCCACTGGGACTCTTTTGCACTGTAGCGGAAGCTTTTTCTCCCGCAAAATTGGGGATATAAAGCCCCATAGCACACAGAATGCCCTTTCATTCTCATATTCTGATTCCTTTTAGCAGTTTTAAAGGTACACTCCTACTAGATTTACGTGTGGGGAAAGAGTTAAAGGGGTGAGGGGCAAATGCGCTCAGATTTCCACCCAAAACATTTTTTTTGTAACACCCTTTGTACTCCTGTGGGTGAAACCCTCAGGTAATTCAGGACACAAATTAAGGAGTGTATCTTAAGTTATAGCTTGAAAAATACATTGCAATAAAATATTCAGGCTATAATTAAGGCCGAAAACTAAAATCACTTTTGGAAATTACACTTAGTCAGCATATAATTAGGGCTACCAATATACAAACCTCCATAACCTCCAACCTCCATAGACCTCCATAAATACATGTTTTTAAAAACCTGGTGAAAACTTGAAACTGCATAATGAGCTGCATTGTCCACAGCTTGTGGTTTCATTCTCCTGTACTAAGCACTAAACAGAGACTATTGCATCACATTTAATTAAGACAATTACCAAATGTGTCAATCAGTTATTGAAAACAGTACTGTTTTGCTATAGTGAAGAGAGGTCAAGGGAAGTTAATTTTCCAAACAAGTATATGTTTATCTAACTTGTTAGAACAGTAGGCTAAAACAATCTAATCTCTTTACTAATTTTAACTTTAGTGTACTAAGGTGATGTACTGATATAAAACCATCCATCCATCCATCCATCCATCCATCTTCTCCCGCTTATCCGGAGTCGGGTCGCGGGGGCAGCAGCTTCAGTAA
>JAODUH010080570.1:0-15398 GCA_027564835.1 Typhlichthys subterraneus
CCCCCCCCCCCGCTCTCTCTCTCTCTCTCTCTCTCTCTCTCTCTCTCTCTCTCTCTCTCTCTCTCTCTCTCTCTCTCTAGGGAGGCTAGGGAGGAACTGATGGGAGGAAGGCAATGGAGTTCCAACAACAAAGACAGGTTATCTGCACTTTGAAGTAGCCTACAAAACATATATACATACATACATACACACACACACACACACGCACACGCACACGCACACGCACACACACACACACACACAAATATATATATATATATACACACACACACACAGTATATATTCATTTATATACGGTATATATATTGTACTGTATTGTTTATCTTGCGTGATATAAACATCTATTATATTGATCGAAAAGCACAAAGACCTAACATGAAATATCTTTCCGGTGCAGTAGATGGCGGAATGCAGGAGTGAGTATGCATTTTTGCGACCTCAAAAACAAAGAGGAAGAAGCTGAAAAGCGGACGAGACGTGGCACATAAACAGTGACAGGCTAGTGACGGCTAACTTAAACATTTATACTTCCTTGATAGGTTTTAGACATTGTTAGCATGCGAATTTGATAACATAGGGTTAATGATAGTGTGGCACAACATCAACAGAAGAGGAGTATAATTGCGTAACGTTGATGTTGATGTGAGAGGTAACCTGGTTATTGTTAAACATTTGGTTACAACGTCAGCGTGAGTTCACAAACAAAGCTTAAATGGTACCTGCTAATGATTTTATATTTCCATATGTACGCTAGTGAAACAGCTGAGTCATCCATGACTTTGTATGCCGTGTTTGGGAAATAATAATGAAAATACCACTGTCAAGTGTGACAGTACAGCACACATCCGTGAGGCCGTTGCTCATGAGTATGGTAGATCAGCAGACTGAATAGACATGTTTCTGCATGGAAACATGGTGCTAGACAACACGCGTTGAATATATATAGTAGAAAGGAAAATAATTTAACTTATGATTTGTGTCTACTGTCCATGCATTTTTATAGATCCATAACACATCTCTCCTCCTGTGTGTGTTTTTTAACGTAGCATCGGCTGATATGGGTCTCTGCAAGTGTCCCAAGAGGAAAGTGACAAATTTGTTCTGTTTTGAGCATCGTGTAAATGTATGTGAGCACTGCCTAGTCTCCAACCATAACAAGGTTAGTACTACACATCTTTCAAATGGGTGTTGTATAAATAGTTTATAGTTAGACCAACATTAAAATATTAAACTTCTGTCCCACATATTGTAGTGCATTGTCCAGTCATATCTGCAATGGCTTCAGGACAGTGATTACAACCCTAACTGCAGCCTCTGCAGTGTTCCTCTGAGTGACCAGGACACTGTGAGATTGGTCTGCTATGGTGAGGTTTACAGCTTTACAGTGTTGTTGTATTCACCTAGACTGCTGCAGGGCTGTGTTCCTCACCTCCTCTCTGTCCGTCATTTCCACAGATGTTTTCCACTGGGCTTGTCTTAACAGCCTGGCAGGCCGATTGCCCCTTCACACAGCTCCGGCAGGATACCAGTGCCCTACTTGCCAGGGTCCTGTGTTTCCTCCCTCCAATCTGGCAAGCCCAGTGGCTGACATGCTAAAGGAACAGTTGTCGTCCGTCAACTGGGCAAGAGCAGGTTTAGGGCTTCCACTGGTAAGTGCTACTTGTTGCTAACCCCCTTCCTGAGTTGGCCGCTATCCTTATTGGTTATTGGAAGGCCAAACAGCATCTCGGTGCATTTAATTATGTGAAACAGTTGATTAATTATGAGTTATTAACCCCTAATATCATATATGGTGTTATTTTTTACTCAGATTGAAGAACCTATTGTTGTTCTTGAGGAAAACACAACCAATGATGTCACTGACTATGCAGATTGGTCCACGTTTGATTGTGAGTCTTACTGCAGCATATATAAGACACAGACATTATTTATGTTTGTCACAAGATTCTCAAACGTCTTCCTCTTTCCACGTGGCACAAGCACAAGCACAAGCACAAGAACAGAGTGAAGTTTACCCCAGCCACTCGTATAACTCCAACCTCATCCAAACCCCGACTTCACACTCACTCCCAGCTCAGGAAGAACACCGAGCTCCCCGCAACAATGGAGATTCGGTTGTACCAGAGCAGTCAGTGGTCACCTATACAAATGCTCCTGTCTGTGATACTCTAACAATACACACAGGTATTCTTCTTTTACATGCTTTTTGCTGTGTTCAAATTCCTGCTGTCCATGTTGCAAGGCTATTATCTTACTATTTGCTTGAATGATAGTAAGTAATCACCTGAAACTCTGGGATTTCTTTTGTTTCAATTTGTCTTCTATGGGTGAACTACTAATTAAAAGTTTAGGAAATAGCTCTGTATTTTTCAATATAGACCTTTTGTTAAAATGTAATTTCCCGTCATATGTTAGATTTCACGGATGGATGGATGTTAGATTTCACAGATCGCTTAGGTTTTGAGAAAATTACCATTTTCCTTGTAACTGGTGGTTCTGAATTGAGTTCCCACACTGCTATGCAGAACAGACCAAATTGTATAAAGATCTGGTGTTTCTCACAGAGATTATGCACTTCAGTGGACAAATAGTCTTCAAAAATGGTTGAAACTCCTTTTAAAAAATGGGAAGCCATGATATAGCCAATGCATGTTATTTATGGTAGAACATATGTTCTAACAAAACTAGTGGGTGTTTGCAAATGCTCAGAATAAACCAAAATTCTGAAATGTTATCAAAAATGTTAAGCTATCTGTTAAATAATGCTTCACGCACAATTAAATATGATGGGGAAATGTTCCTAACCTTTTTATTATAATCCCGCCCTGCAGCATCCTCACCAAGAAAGGTCTATGATACAAGAGATGTTGGTCATAGCTCTGTGACACAGATTGACTTTGATGACGATAAGTACAGGCGGCGACCAACGCTCAGCTGGTTTGCTCAAATTCTCAAGTCAGTATGCCCGTTCTTTATATCATTTAATCAGCCCAGGGAAAATACGTTCTGTTTAAAGAAATATGACCGTATGAATTCATTTGACTTTTCAGAAACCGGACAGGTGCAAAGAGGACTTCTCTGTCTTGGAGACGGCGTGTCATTGTGCTTCTATTGGTTGGAGTGCTGGGATTCTTTACACTGATAATCATTATGGCGAAAGTTGGGCGTGCATCCGCGGGCTCCGACCCAAATCTGGATCCTCTTCTTAACCCTAACATCCGGGTGGGGAAGAACTGATTGTTTATTTGTTACACAAGTTGCTCTCTGTCCAAAATGGATTTTGTATTGCATGGTGGGACCTGCAGAGGGCGCAATAGCCCTGTTTGATTGGAGGCAAGACCATAGACGAGACAAGCCATTGATCCATGGCTTCACTGCAGGAAGTAGCTGCCCTACATAGGCTGCCCTCCAACAACGAACCTGCTAAAGGGACATTTCACCCATGGCCATGAAACGGTGTTTGAGTACAATGTGCTCTTGTGAAATTAGCTGTAAAAGAGCTAAAAGGAGGATTTAGTCTAATTTCCATTTAAACAGTGCTTGAGTAATATATAGCCAGTGGTCCACTTAGTCCAGTGATGATTGGCCACTTATTTAATTAATTGAGTTTTGATGAGGTTCAAGAAAACAGAAAAACACCTTTTCCCTGCCTGACAGTACGTTTCTTCAATCAGAAACCCAAGCTTGGACTACAGTGTAGAAATTACTTTTGTTTTGAAATAACATATCTACTATACATAATATATAAATAACTAATGGGTGTTGGCATTACTTGTTACATGTTTAATTTTAACTGTGCATATACTGTACGTTTCAACATGCTGCTTTTCATTTTCCATTAAATGGGGGGTATAAACTACAAAATCTCAGTATTAAATTTTATTAATTAATAATAATAATAATATATTAATATTTTGTTCTTAACTAGAGCACGTGTTGTATAAATAAGCTTTAAAACATTGTGTAACAGGAAATGTCATTTAAGTATAGAGCTAAGTAAAAAAAAAAATAGCGTTTAGTAGCATTACTTTACTTCACAATGACAAGTTCCTTTGAGGAATGTCTGCCTGCTTCTGTAGCATGCTGTCACCATGAAAGGTTGGCTTGTCAGCATTATTTTCTATGTTCTGCTACTGATCTAGTACCAGAACTGTCACGGCAGCATGACAGCTTTGACACCAGCTTTATGAGCTGAAGAAAGAGACATTGTGTTCGATTATTACTACAATTGTTACATGTAAGGTTGTCACAGCCCATGGGAATCACTGTGTGTGTGTGTGTGTTTCCATTATGTTTTCCATATAGCCAGACCATTTTTGGCTGACTGTGAATGGGTCAGAGTCATATTATATAGATTATTGGGGAAAACGGCCAAGGACGATGTTTCCCGCCGAACTAATGTTATAAAAAGAAGATGGGGCCGCACGCTCAGATAGTAGTCCAACGTTTCGACAGACAAGCTGTCTTCAAGGTATAAATAAGAACCTTATGTTTTATATATTTGTATATCTTTTAGTTCCCACAGAACTAAAATAGTAACAGTCACAACTCTGTACTGTCTCGTGTTATTGCAACATTTCTTATATCCAACTTAACGAATGATCCTATAGGGATGTAATATCTGGCTCTAAAATGCCTAATTGCTTTATTAATTCCATTGGAATGTAATGTTTCAATGATGTTGCAATCACTGTGAGTTATTAGGGTTGCCATTTTATTGACATAATAGGGACAGGCTGGTCAATAACTGGCAGTACAGTACATTTGTTTTACAATGAGTTATTTAGTCATGCCTATATATGTGCAAAAGAAGACGTGTGGTGTGTGCTATGTATGAATACTGTTCTAGTTCTGATTTGACTTTAACCTTGGAATATGATACAATGTTGTTGAACTAAATTTGAGAAAATCTAGCAAATACACTAATCATTTTAAAAGGTTTAGTTATTATTGTGTATGTGTGTGTAAATTCAGTAGATTATGTATCTGAAATAGAAGTTGCATCAACCAGTTACAACTCTTTGGTATATATTTTAGTTTATGCATACATTTGGATACATTCCAGATTTATACATTATTTCTTTGCTTATAAAGCAAATATATGAAGCAAATATTTTTTCTGGCACCAAAACACACTTGTACTTCAATACTATGCGTATTTCACTCTGCAGGGTTATCTTTTATTGTGTATCTTACGCATTTGAAATAGATTATTTTTAATGACGTAAGATACTGATATGAATGTTATGTACAGTTGCTTTGTACCATAGTCAGTATTCCATCATGTTCATCTTTCATTTGTAGCTGTTCAACATATCTGTGCCCCTCTTTTCTTCTAGCCAATGGAAATTTGTATGGAAAGTATTTATTGATGTGCCTGGGGTTCCATGTGCATATTGAAGAGAGAGTCATTACATTTTATCTTAAAGCATCACGGATCACCTCTTCATATGTCATTTCACTTGTTTCTATGAGAAAGTAGGTACTTTATGTTGTATTGTTGAATGTGTTTGGTTTAACTATACTGCATATTTAATTCACGTTTTGCCACTCAAAGATTAATTGTGCACTAGTAAATGAATCAGTAATATATGATATGTGATTTATATCAAATGTTTAATGTTAATTTGCATTAGAAATGAATTTACATCAGAGTATTACATTGTTATTTTATATCAATTTAATTGCAGTGTATTTATATTTTTCATTATCAATCCAATTTTATGTTCAGTCCAATATATCATTTAAATATGCTGTCCCTGTAACATAATAACATTGTTGCTGTGTTCTAACATTAAGTTGTGCCTGATACTGATGCCATTGTAATTCAAATGTATTACTGTTAATTTTCAAGATAATATGTTGAGAAAATTTCCATCTGAATGGGTTAAACCCATTAATATCAGTCAGCATGACTGTGTAAACATGACGTAAATTATGTAAAAGGCAATATTGAACAATGACCATTATTTTAGCAGTTCCTGGATCTGAGAGTGAAAGCAGCACATGATGATGGAAAAGTATTTCAGACCGGTGCAGCCAAACCGAGACTCCAGCGGCCAGTGTTAGCAAGCCTGTTGCACAGGACCAGCAGGAAAAAGGCTACAAACACAGGCAGATGGTCAGCCTAAAACCACATCACAAGAAGCATCATGGTCATGTTGCCCATGAACATCCGTCTGTTTGTAGTGAGATCCATCGGTACATTATGTTTATAGTTATTGTTAATGCTTGTATGCATATTATAATGTTCCTATTTGCAATTTACAAGTATATATATGATGGAATTTTATATATCCATTCTTGACATATAAACTCAGTCAAATTATGAAATCTGAAAATTACATTATTAATGCATTCTTTAGATTAGAATATAAATTATTTGTGTTTTGAAATTATGTCCGAATTAAAATGTCTCTCTGCAACTTTCATATCTTGTATTAGCACCCATTCCTCAGCAGAGGACAACAGTTTCACCCATCATCACCATGATAATTACCACCAACACAACTGTGAGAGGAGCGATCATGCTAACGCCCTCTATTATCATCAAAAACGTTTTCCAGAAAGGACTGCTCACCATCCCGTTTCAGCCACTTCATCCAGCTCTCCAACAGCTTTATCGTCATCATCCTCTTCCTCACACTCATCGAGCTTCTCCTCTTGGCATTCCTCGTCAACATCCACCTCTTTGCTGTCTTCCGATACCAGCGCTAAGTATTGGAACAAGCATTCCCTTAAAAAACACTCCCAATCCTGCACTGTCATCTTCCAAGAGGAAGATGACAGTGTGGTGTCATCTTCCAAGAGGAAGATGACACCACACCCCTTATGTGCGAGGAGGGCCACCAGACCAAGCTGTCAGTCAGGAAGAAAGAAGACAGAGGTGCATCTCCCCACCCCAGGCCACGCACTGGTACCTTGAAGAGTGAGCAGAGGGTCAACAGAGGCCCAGGAATAACCCGCAAAGCCAAGTCTATGGAGGCCCTGTGCAGGGACGAAGAAAGGAATGGGCAGGAAAACAAAGAGGAACTGGAAAGTAAGAGCAATGAAACAAGGAAGAACTTGATGAAGGAGAAACTGAAGTTCTCCGCCTTTCTGAATGAGATCACTCGGCAGGTGCTGAGCCCAATGAGACTCACTACCCTGGGAGTTACAAATGTTCACAGCAGCACAAACCAGGCGGTTGAGAGGTCCATGAGTAGCAGAACAGGGAGTCACCTGCAGCAGAGGAGCCAGCCTCGGTGTGCCGACTCACCGGCGTCTAGCAGTCACACTCATGCCGGAAGACCTTCACGTTCAAGCAGGCGATCTCTCTCTGGGCGTGAAAAACATACACAGCACCACCATGGAAGCCCCCATGTGCAGCACTCTCCTACAAGCTGCAGTGATATCAGACACAGCCCAGAAATGTCCCCCTCCCGCAGACGACACTCATGGTCCCTTCGGTTTCACTCACCTGTTTATCATCACCATGGCGATCACCATCATCATAAAGGACACAGAGACCCAAGTTATCACCTTCACCACAGCAGCCATTGCCATGGACACAGCTACAGTCCAACTCCACGGAGTCACGGAGACCATCACAGCCCAGGTCATAACCATGGAGACCAACACAATCCACCTCATCACCATCACTACGGAGACCCCCACAACCAAGATAATCACCATCACCATGGAGACCACCACAATCAAGATCATCAACATCACCATGGAGACCACCACAACCAAGATCATCACCATCACCATGGAAACCATCACAGAGCAGGCCATCACCCTGGATGTCATAACGTGCCAATTTATCACCATCACCCTGGAGACAAATGTCATCACCATGGAGATCAACAGAGTTTAATTCATCACCATCGAGATAGTAAGCACAGCCCAATATGTCACCATCACCATGGAGACCATCACATGTCAATCCATCACCACGAAAACCAACAAAACTTAACTCATCTCCATGGGGAATATCATGTCCACACTAATAAACATGGAGACCATCAAAGTCCATCCCATCATGGAGGTGACCACAGCTCAACCCATAACCCTGGAGACGACCATAGCCCAGTTCATCGTCAAGGAGATGGCTGACTTGATAGTGTGAGCCATTCCAAAAGGAGTGATCAGGAGCCTTATACTGAGGCTGTATCAGAGACCTATCATTCTGGCCATTCAGTGTCTGACCTGCACCAACAGCACCTCATCTCCCATCAGCCCCCCCACAGCCCTACTCAGTCGGAAGCACAGGACGGCTTCCTCCTCAGCCATCAGCAGAATCCCACACAGGGCCATTCCCATCACCATGGCGAATGCCACAGTCGCCTACCATGAGACAGACAGCTTGCTTCTCATTCCAGCATACCAGGTTCATCTAAGAATGTGACCAGCTCCTCCAGTCCAGATGAGGATCAGACAGGCTATAGAGGCTCAGCATCCTCATCACATAAAGTATGAGGTTTAAGTTATAATACATGTGTACTTTATGTGTGTCAAGAGGATCAATTATGCAATTTTGTTAGACAAATTTGCTGTCCTATTGTGTTCATATCATTCATGCATCCCGTTTGGTGAGAATAAGTTATGACACACAAACTTACATGCCATTATATTACCATTACAAACTTTATCTTTTCTTTTATATGGATAGAATGAATCCATTTATTGATTTACATTTGGTTGGTTTTTCCATTTACATTTCTTCTTAACATTTAATACAGAACAAACCAGAGGAGCGTGATCAAATAATGTAAGTTATTAGATTTTCACTGAAGGATTTTCATCACACCTCACAGCTTTTGTAGAGATTTACAGCTCTCTCTCCTCAATCATATAGTGCCAATAATGGAAGTTGTGTATACATAAAAAAATGGTCATTACAAAATAAACAAAAAAAAATGCTACCATGAATCCAATACATTTTTCATGCTTCCTATAAAGTTTGAGATTGACACTGGCATGTTATGCTTAGAAAACCAATAAAACGTTTCTTTAGTAGGATACTGCAACAGAATGTGGGTGTGCAGTGCAGTTTGCTGCAATCTGCTGTGAGAGTGGAGTGTTGGGGAGAAGAGTTCACTAGCAGCCACACGATCCTGGAGACTGAGCTTCAGAAGACTCGTGTAGAGCTCCGCAACCTCATGCAAAAGTTTAACATGTAAAGAACCAACATTCATATTGAGATGTCCCTTTTGATGATCTGCTCCATTCATTGAACTCAGACATCTTTATATAGCCAAAATATTGTTATCCTGATTTAATCACAGCCATCTTGTTGAACCATTATATTCATATCCTGACACAGATACAGATACAAATCCATATTTTCTTTTTTATGCCTTTTCTCTTTTCTTCTTAATTTCTTCATGTCTTTGTATAGATTACAAGAAAATTATTAATCCGCAAAACAGACAAATAATCTTCTGGAGGAAAGGCTTCATTCTGTGGTAAGATGTATGTATGTCATGTCATTTAATGAACTCAATGGAGTCACGAATGAAAGGTCAACGAGAACTCAAAAGCAGAATTAACTCCAAACATAATTTAATGTGAAGCATGACTTGAACAAAGGCTTCAAACTTGCGCAAAAAATAAAATCAAATATCATTAGACAGTTTGTGAGACATCCGTCCTCGTCCGTCACTGGAGGACGAGGACGGATGGCAACACAGTGGTGGATACGCTGAGGGGCTCCAGGGGCCCGGAGCGGGACGGCAGTCTGGCCGGCCTGCAGTATACAATTAGGATTTAACACTTGTAAACTGATATACAAATTAGAATAGATAAAGGTACTAAATTACCAAATTATTATCAAATGTTGACCTATTGGTTTATTGCTCCTCACACATCTACTCAGGTGGCATCAGGACTGCACGACCCTTGTGAGCCTCAGTTCCAGGCAGATCAAACTGCCCCACCTCCGGCTCAGTTCATGGACTTAGTGGTGGTCAAAGCGGGGCAGGACGCGTTGCTGCGGTCCGTTCCCGAGGAGGAGGAATCGGACTGGTCGGAGATCGGCGATGAGACCCCGTGGTTAATGCTGACTGAGCGCGGGGCGTTTTCGGCATGGAGACCCGAGCAGCGGCCGTGGGAGGGGCAGGTGGATGGTGACATGGGCAGCGAATCAGGCGGGGAGGAGAGCTCCAGGCCGCATCCTTCATGTCCAGTGAGGATTCCACATCTCCAGTTCACCATCCAGCCTGAGGTCCTAGCCATCCCCCACAGCAGGGCTGCTGAGGGCAGACTCAGACTCTGCCCCGCCCAGAGACTTGGCTCTCCCATCCGCAGTCGCTCAGCCAGCCTGGAGGAGATCCCAAAGGCGTGTCACCACACGCTGGGGGAGCTGAGAGGCACCGAGGCCATGATGGACCTTCACCGTCCCCCAGACGAAGAAGAAGAAGAAGCAGCCAGAGCTGCTGACACTGAAAACGAGATCTTCCGTCACTGGAGGACGAGGAAGGATGGCAACACAGTGGCGGATACGCTGAGGGGCTCCAGGGGCCCGGAGCGGGACGGCAGTCTGGCCGGCCTGCAGTCGGCCCAGAGGATGCTCAACCACTTCATCTGTGAACTGCAGCCCAGCTTGGCAGGTAGTCAGGACAGGGCTGGGATCCAAGGCTGGGCGGGAGGGTTTCCAGAGGAGGTGTGGACAGGGGAGCGAACACAGCTGTGATACCATGGCGTCAGCATTGGTTATTGAGTTGTTATTGTTGCAGCAGTATTCTGCCACTGGACTGGTATGTTTGCTAAAGCAGTTGGAGTTAAATGCCCAGTATTCAACTGGAGCAAATTAAACTTTGGAGAATTGATGCTAACTGTTGCTAACCCTTTCGACTTCCCTTGTCCCCTCAACCGGTTGGAAACGAGAGCCATTCAGGATGTCTCTACTGCTGTTCATGAACATTAGCGATTGGTGGGGACATGTAAGGAATGTTAGCATCTGATTGGTTTAATCTGGTGTGGAGCACTGATATTGTTGTGAGCCTGAATACAGAAATAGGGACAGCCACAGCGCACAGATTATGGTTTTCCAGTTGATGATACTGTAGCTGATGGGTGTCATGACAATTTTAAAAATACGCTTACACGACCTTTAAGTTCCTAATTGAAAAACACCTACAGTATAAAGTGTTGTATAAACTATACTTAGTATTATTTGCATGTTATGATGTAATAACAATTTAATGGCATGCTCTTACTTATATATCTGCAGGTATTTGTCAGCCTAAATTACAAGACCACACCCCAACACGCACGCGCACGCACGCACGCACGCACGCATGCACGCACACACACACACACTGCTGCATAGTTAAATTTTATTTGTTATTGTTTGGCCAAAAAATATGGACTTTTGTAATTTCATTAATGTTAGGAATTATACACTCTTTGAAAGTGAGATCCTTCTCTTGAATTAAATACTTTCAAATAGCTGAAACAGTATAGTTCTTGTTGGGTCCTTTATGATTTGTACATTAAATGAGTGTGTGCCTAAACTGAACACAAACTGTCTGGTGGTGCTGGAAAATATGTGAAGCCTTTAGAATATTCTGTATTTCTGCATAAACTTTACATTTGAGAGCAGATCATCATGTGAGTAATAAAATGTTAGATAAAATAACCCAATAAATCAAATAACACACAATGCCCCCCTGTAAATTATGTTTGCAGACCCCCTGATCACGTATTTAGTGGTACAGTAAATGTAGGTCTACATTTCTTTTTAATGCTCTGTTAAGTTCTTTATAATCTTATACTTAAATATTAACTGTACACTTAAAATTGGAACAAACTGGTCTTTCTGCGTAGCAGTTGTGATGTGTACATTTATATGCAGTTGTAGGCCTATCTGAAAAATAGCACAGATGGATGTAGCATTATTTATTTGAATACTGTGCTAATCAATATAGGATGCAAACATGTAAGTAATTAGATTTTTGTTTGTTGGTTGGTTTGCTTGTGCTTCAAGCATGTGCTCATGTGCACATATACTAAAGTATATCTTTGCTTCTGTGCATTAGCATTTCCCCTCTATTAAGCCTATAATGTATGTATTGTAACATCTAATAAAACATCCACTTATCAGAAGTACAAAATGACTCTGAGAACATCTGTTTTGATTGATTTCAAATATTAAATGATAATAAACATTTATAAAGCAGAGGTATGGTTACAATTGCTCAACAAGGTCCCACTTTGGGGCTTTAAACAAGTTAGGTGCCTTTTATTTAATAGATCTAGCAACTACTGCTTAGATTTTAAATTAAACCAGTGAACATGCAATAGCATAATAATAGACATAAACGTCCAGTGCTAAGGTTGCTCGAATCTTGGTAGGTGAAACAATAAGCAATTATAAGATACTTGACTGTCAAAAAAGCTAATCAAAAACCCATTACAATGGTGTGTGGTTTAAATAGGCCTACAAAAGAGAGTTAAACATTCCCTGCTTAGCCTCTAATGCACATTAGAAAAGATTTACAATGCAACATGTATTTACTTTTCATTCTGCCATTTCATAAAATCCCAGGGGTCAGCACACATATGTGGATATAGTATAATAAAGTGAAAGCCTTAAAAACCAAAATGAACACATAATCATACACAAGATGACACAATAATTTCAAATGTAATATTTGTACCTGTATTTTCTAATGCAAATATAAAATATTTTATGAAATCAATCATTTTGTAAAATGCATACTCATCTACATTTATTTAAAGGGTGAGTGAGCGTGAATGCGTTGTGCGAAGAATCTCAGGTCTTCACGAGGTAATATCAATAGAGTCCTCCCCCTTGTCATGTTCAAATGAATGTGTCATTCTGTATGAGGACTGTTTGCTGAGCAGACAGTGGCCTTGATACGCACACCAGTTTAATAGGATAGGCAGGTATTAGTGTTAAGAGGTTTCCAGCTATTCAGTTTTGCCAAACCCAGTGTGCCAAACCCAGAGTGGCACACTGGACACAGTGGTCTGAGGCAACCCTCTGAGTTGCCCTTTGAGTGCTATTGTCACTATCTTCTTGTCAATTATTCTTTGATTGTTTTTAGATGCCGATTTCCCCCCTTTTTTGCAGGTAAAGCAGACCATCAGCCACGCAACATCACTTTCCTCCCCCATTCCCTCCGAGCCCTGACAACTTCTTGCTGCAACCATGATATTGATGAAGATGAAGTTTCCCTTTGCAAAGAGGGTTAAGCTTGCCCAGGGACTGTGGCTCCACTCCTGGATCGCCACGGTGACCGCGGCACTCACCTTCACACTCGGCTGCATCCTCAAGACAGAACTTCGCAAGAGATCAGGTGCAGTTAAGCTATAATGCTACATTTACAATGTAGCTCATTTTTTATTATCATACATTATGTGTGTTGATGTTGAATGTGTCTAAATGCATTGACTAAATAGCATAATTACCATATGATCAAAGCAATTGTTAAACATTACTTTTCTTAATTAAAATATATTGTCAGTGACTGTCAGTAGTTATTATACAAATAAATAAATGCTACTTAAGTAAACTATATTTATCTCTGATAGATAAGGTTCTGTGTCTTGTTACCACAGGCAATAATTGAGAAAACCACTGCACATTAGAAGACAATATTTAAAGACAATAATTTCTAGGCAAAAATAGTCATTATATGTTGCAAATGTATTTTTATTAAAGCCAACCACATCCTTTAACAGCTTGGCTCAGGATGATAGGATGATTATTAAATGTTGTCCTTGCCATTTGCCATTTGGCTATATTGACTCTGTCTCTCTCCATATTGTACTTCAGTCTCCACTACTGTACATGTCACAAATACCTGCATGTAACACATGCAGTTTTAAAACAAATAACTGGTTGACATGTTGACCCAAATGACCAATATATGGTGTTAGTGATCTAACCAGACCCAATATTCACTTTGTGAACAGGACCTGGGCATGCTTCGGGATTCATTTTCAAACTGCCACTACTGGAACTACATTTCAAAAGAAATAGTTGATATCAATGTAATCCCACTTAGCCACTCCCACTCGTTGCTGATTGGTCCGCCTTTCAGAGTGGCAGGTGAATCATAACACAAACATGGTTTCCAACCTATAAACTCAGCGAAAATTGACCGGAGAGCAATAGTCGGCAAAGCGAGGCTAATATATTGCCCCTTGTGGTGCAATTTCTTGGTGGAGAAATGTTGACATTGAGACTTAAACTGGAATCAGAGCAGTGCTTCTCAAGCAATTTTGCTCTCAGAATTAAAATAAGTTACCACTGTGACCGCTCTCATGGCGGTTTATGATATAGAATGAAACAATGCTGAAATATATTATTAGTATAGTTCCTCTTAAAAACTAATGTCAACAAAACATATTTTCCCAAAATGGTGTATGAGATATTGCTTAAGATGGACGCACAGAACAGGATACTTGCTGATTCAGACTCTCTTTGATATGTGTTAAGGTGGTGGTGGGATGGTGTGGTGGTACTGCATAAAACCATAGGTTCAATAGCGCATACCATTGAACAAACTGCCTTTTAGAACGTCCCACATGAGTGATGAACTAAAGAATATTTTATTATTGTTGATTAACTTAGAGAAGCATTATTGGAGGGTTAATTGTTCAAATCCCTACTGAGGTAATTTGCACAATGACAAATTCATGATCATATTTCAATTACTATTAAGTATCAAAGTGTCATATATCCTGACTGAATTGCAGGTAATGGATAACACTGAAATACATATTGTGCCCAACACCCTAATGGTCGTGGGCCTGGCCTCTCTGGGTATCAACTACTTTGCCGGCAGGATTTGCCAGGACGCCCTTGATGTAGCACGATTCCCTCTGTGGAAGAAGTTCTTGAAGCCCTACTATGCCTGTTCTTGTTTCTTCACTACCCTCATGCTTGTGGCTGTGATCCTGAGCTACGCCATGAAGGGGAACTTGGAATCATCCCTGAAAATCGGCCTGAAGAATGGAATCCGGTTCTACAAGGACACAGACACCCCGCGACGTTGTTTCCAGAAGCAGAACATCGACAGGATGCAGATGGAGTTCCAGTGTTGTGGAAACACTGACTCCCGAGACTGGTTTGAAGTCCAGTGGATCAGCAACCGCTATCTGGACTTCAGTTCCAAGGAAGTGAAAGAGTAAGTTCCTGAAACTATTACAGGACGCAGTGAACACTGTGACCAGAGCTAGTACTAAATTGGCAGGATTCACATCATTTAACATTAGGTTTGGGTTAGCCTTATTTGTGTTCATGCTAGTCCCAAAGGGAGTAAGAAGAAGATCTGTCCAACTGATTAAATCCTCGATACAATCGAGGATTTAACTTAATATGTGACATTTTCCCTCTCAGCCGCATTAAGAGCAATGTGGACGGTCGTTATCTGCTGGACGGG
>JAODUH010080581.1:0-15398 GCA_027564835.1 Typhlichthys subterraneus
CTCTCTCTCTCTCTCTCTCTCTCTCTCTCTCTCTCTCTCTCTCTCTCTCTCTCTCTCTCTCTCTCTCTCTCTCAAATTAAACATCAACTAACTCCTCCTTGTGCATTTGGCTTGCCAGAACCAATCACAATTCTACTGGAATTAAAGGGCAACGTAAAATGGCCAATGTAGAACACATCTCTCTCTCTCACACATACATTCAGAACACCACTCCAGTGAGATGTACCTATCTGCGAGAGAGAGAGAGAGAGAGAGAGAGAGCAAAGATAAGATTTGGCCTACTGCAATTCAATGTTCCCATACATTATTTTCCATGACAATAACATCATATGTCTATACTGATAGCTCAATTAGGCCAATTACTGCACATATTCCTTCTCATGTAAATAGACTGGGCAGATTGCATATTTATATTGTATTATGACTTTCATTCATAGAATATGACACTGATTTATAACTCACACACAATTTATTAAATAAAAAAAGTAATTCGATGCCATCAATTAAACAGCAACTTCAACCTCTAAATGTGGAGCTATAGCTTATAACTCGGAACATTTTTACTCACTTTTCCTTATGCCGGGGGCCGGAGTTTAGCTCGGCTTCAGCAGAGTAGTGGTTCCCGTAATCCACTGGGTCGGCTGCGCAGGGTAACCGCTGTCCACGGTGCTGAAAAGGGCTCGTAGTAGTAGAGTCTCCTCTCCTCCGCGCAGTAAACGGCTCATCGTAACGGTAGTCCACCGCGGCTAACCGAGGATCACGCCGCTGACGAACCGGGGCATCGGCGTCCCTCGACCGCTGGCGGAACTTTGGCGGTGTATGTTGCGGGGAGTATCCCGACTTCTTGCGCTCTGGAGACGGCTCAGGAGGCTCCGGTGAGGTGGGATAAGGCGGGTCTATGTCTCCAAGAAGCGGGGAGGTAGAGGAGCTGAGGACCAGGGCCCGAGAGGACGGGGATCCTGCAGGAGGACCGAGAGACAGAGGCGAGGACGGTGACCCGGGTAGGTGAGCTCGCTCGCCGCTGTCGCTGTCTTCACCTTCGTCAGACATCGTGAGAGTTCGTGTGCCGCATGTACTTTAAATTAAATATTTAGCCATGTGAGAAACGTGTGAACTATGTTTGTTGAAGTTTGAAGCGTCCACGTTGCCTCTCGGCCACGTAGTACTGGAGAGCCCAAACGCGGGTGCACGTGATGCGCGCGCTAATAAGAGAACACCCGCGTGCGCGCGCATCAAGCATGCTCCTCATCAAAAACTATTCAACTATAATTTACATGAATAAAAACTATATATTCGTGGAGGAAATGATAAGGTGATTAGCAAGTGATTCATGATTATAGGAACACATCATGTGTGTAGTATTTGTGATAATTTTATATATTGTAACAGTTTAGTAGGCCTATATTTGAGTAGCCAATCACAAATAATAGCAAATAATAGCCTAGAAATGCCCTGTATTACAACCTCTAACTTTCTCTCTGGTTGTGTTAGGCAATAGAGATCTAGACTGTTTTTAAACCTATAAATATAACATTAAAAAGACTGAAGGGAGGGAGAGAAAGCTATATGAGGCGCAACTTGAAAGGTTTATATGTGATGGGGTGTTAACCTGTGGTTTTTGAGTTTCAGCAGTGATGTAACCTGCTTTGTTCTCAAAGGGAGACATTAAATACAGAACCGCGATGACCGATTTAGCGCTGCATCCTGCAAATTATATGCTTCACTCTTACATAGGTAAATGTAATAACACAGACAAAGGACATTATAGGGATGTAAACAGAGGTAGAGCAGGTCAAGGCCGAACTTTATATTGAATTTGCGCACCCGTTTCTGTTTGTCTGTGCATTTAGTCAGTGCATTATTGTAAAGTACTACATGGGGAGCATGTAACAGTTTAATTTAATTAATTATATTAATACGAATAATAATATTCATATTAAAGTTCTGAGCATTTTATTTGTGAAAGTTGTAATTACTATAACTCACATTTTGTATGATGCCATATGGTGCCTTGCCGATGGCGGAAGGTCATGTTGCAATTCAACTTTTACTTTGTGTCATGCATTTGGGTCCAGTCCATATTATTATACACCCATTAAACACACGTTTTAAAAAACTGTGTTTATGGAGGGTCTAAATATTTGTTTTACAAATCTGGTAAATGGAAAATCATACATACCACTAATCCCTAATCCTAATTTACTGTTCATTGTCTAAGAAATGTAACCATTTGGTCCTTCTTGGCAGTAAACCGCATAAATGTAATGTTTGTAATGTTAATGTAAGTTTTTTTTTATAAATTATTAATAAGACACTACAGAGAAAGTGTTTGCAAAATGTGCCTATTTAAATTAACCAAATGTATTGTATGATCTAGGTCCAATAACTATGCTATCTCTTAATATAATTTTGTCATTTTACCTTTGAGACACATGTAGGCACGAACACACAGGGTTAATTTAACTTTTACATTTGACTTTCAAACATGTGCATTCATGTATTGTACAGTAGCCATGCAGGATAATATTGCGTCTGAGGCTTGAGAGACAGTCTGCATGTTTCGTTAAATGTGGGTCAGCTATTGTAAAATAATTCACTTTGTCAAATTCACCAAATATCTCCTCGCATGTGCTGCTAGAAATCATGGATAATGCACCTTAGAGGAGCAAGATGCTCCTGGTAGGGTCTCCCATGGCAAAGTGGTCTCAGGGGTGGGGCCAGATTAAGAATGGTTCAAAGAAGACCCCCATGAACATTCTAGGAAGAGGAAAAGATACCCTGCCCGGAGGATAGGACCCCCGTCTGGAGCCAGGCCCAGAGGGAGGGCTCGCTGGCGAGTGTCTGGTTTGCCACGGAGCCCAGCAGGGCACAGCGCAAAGAAGAAACATGGCACCCTTCGCTCCATCCTGTGGGCCCACCCCTCATGGAAGGACCCATGGGGGTCAGGTGCGCTGCAACATGGGTGGCAGTGAAGGTCGGATATCTCGACGGACCAGACCCGGGCAGGCTGGCTCTGGGGATGTGGAATGTCACCTCTCAGTTGGGAAGGAGCCGGAACTTGTGCGGGAGGTGGAGTGCTACGATTTATATCTGGTGGGGCTTACCTCTATGCAGTCTTGGTTCTGAAACCGTACTCCTAGGTCGATGATCGATTGAGCTACTTCACCCCTCAGTTGGAGGCTGGCCTCTGCCAGGGCTGCGCTTTGTCACCAATCCTGTTTTTGACAGGCTAGCGAGGCTTAGTCGGGGTGGGGAGGGATTGCGTTTGGTGGGCTGGGATCTCATCGCTGATTTTTGCAGATGATGTGGTCCTGATGGCATAATCAATAATAATAATAAGGTCTGTGACCTTCAGCACTCACTGGATTGGTTTGCAGCCGAGTGTGAAATGGTAGGGATGAGGATTTGCACCTCTAAATGTGAGGCCATGTTTCTCAAAATGAAATCGAGTGCCTACTCTGGTTAGGGAATGAGTCCTTACCCAAAGTGAAGGAGTTCAAGTACCTTGGGGTCTTGTTTGCGAATGAGGGGACAATGCAGAGCAGTTGGGGTGGTACTGCATTTACATTTCCGCACCGTTGTGATGAAAAGAGAGCTGAGCCGGAAATTGTATTTTTTTTTTCTCTTTACTTTTAACATCTGTTAAGAGTGTGTGTGTGTGTGCATGAGAGAGAGAGTTACAGTGGTAGATCAGAGAGCTTGGTTCTAAGGACTGGTTATTGTCCACGCTGTATAGGGGGTCAGGAAGTGCTCTGTCACCATCATGCCTAATTGGTATTAGCCTTTGAACACACACACACACACACACACTTCTCCGTCTTGATTCTCAGATGACCTGCAATTCGAAACACATCACATTGCAAAAGCATATTGCACAACTGCAGTAACTAGGCAGAAGGCACAGTACTGGTACCTCTTAATGGTAGTGATTAAAAAATACAGGATATAAAATATTACTAAGCTACATTTGAACAAATTAAATCATTAAATACATAAATAAATAACTGTATGTACTGTATACTCATCTCAGCACGTGCAATATAACATACAGTACCATATCCACCTAATATCATATGTGATGTATTCTCTGATATTTAAGCTTTTCTCCAGACATTTATAAAAAAATAAAAAAAAAGGTGCAGCAATCTCGGATACTATTCAGCAAGGTGTTCCATAGTTCCACTGCCTTGACAGAAAAGGCTGTTCTAACTTTGTTGACCTTTATTTGATATCAGTTCCCTCTAGAGGAGCAGCTTGTCAAGCAGAAATACAGTGTGGTACAAACTTTTTGTAATTGACCTTTCCAAGCCCCGCCCCTTTCACTTGGCAAAACACCATAGGAAGCCATTACAGCAAAACAGACAGTTGACGGGAGCTTCCGTCAGATTAAAAAACTGCTCAACTGTCATTGGAGGACATGCAAAAAGGGCGGGGCTTGGGAAAGGTCAATTGTGCTAAAGCAAGGACTAGGATCCTATATAACAAGCTTTAGCTGCCATGAAAAGACATTCTGTTGTTGGTTTAATTTTACAATCCCTGGGACCACTCGGTGTTGTTCAGTGACTTGTTGACAGGTGGAGGAGTCACCTTTTTCTTGACAGGCAGGACTAAAGCATATTTTTCCTATTTTCTCCATTGAAGTGATGGTTTATGTTTTGAGTGAGCCGTCGTGTGCACAACTGCATTTTAACACACGGAGCAACCAACTGTAATATAAATGCTAAACAATAGGGTGGGCCCTTGAAGGACCCACCTTGGAGAAATTATTTAGAGAAAATGTGAAACAATATACTTGTCGCTTCTCTATAGCATCATTATTAAATCTTGTATTACAGGTGTGTCCACACAATCTATATTATATACACGTTTAAGTGTTTCATTTGAAAATATATAGCTACATGTGATTACACTAAAAGTAACGTGAACACACTGGCTCTTTGTATGTGACATTAGCTGCTCCTGTCTGCGTTACACACACACACACACACACGTCTATATTTTGTCCATATGCTCAGAACACCTTTGAGATTCATTTGGTGCATGATATGACTCTAGTAATGCATTAGATTGTCAAGGTCAACTCAAATTTCAACAAACCGAACATGGTATGGTAAAGAGTTTGTGTTTTATAAACGAACCCAAAAATGTATAACAATACACAGTTCAGCCCCATCTAATTAGTGATGTTCAAACATATAAGGTGGGTGTAGTGGGAGGACTACAACACTGAGTTTATGATATATGTATATGGAGTATAGAGGCATGCAAGCCACACGGTGGTACCCCAAGGGCATTTTCAGTCACTAATCGATGAAAAGCTCAGCTAGAGATGATTGAAGAAAAGCATAACAAACACCCATTTCTAAATAAATGCAAAACACCTTATGGGGACCACTTTGCTACGGTTTCCACTGATATTAAGCCATGAGAAGAGAAAGCTGTGAGGCAACAAGACACCAGAACCACAGCCAGTTATAGTACACCTAAGCACACCAGATGAATTGCGAGGACCAAATTCTGTTCATGTGTCGGAGGAGGAATGTCACGACAGCCGATTACTCATCCCCTCTGGTCGCTTCACGCTAATCTCAATAGCCACTTTGTCAATGACTTGTCAAAGCTTGGTTAACCAGTGAATGGGTGATTCCATATAGCTTTGTTGTTTCATATACATTAGCAATCACTTTCTCCCTCGTATATACTGTACAGTATATTATGTAAGTTTATAATAGGATGCAGATATTTGAGTCAATACATATCCAATGCATATTTCATTAGTGCCAAGCAATGAGTATAACTTTTATGACATCTGCTGACCAGAGTTTGATGAATGACTTGTGACAGAGAGCTTAATGAGGTATTATTCCAACGGGCTCGGCTGTGAATTAATCATATGAAGACCATGTTTGTGTGTGTGTGACCGTATCACTCTCATTGACAGATTTACTAAGCTATGTGCGTGCGCGCACACACACACAACATACAGAAACCTACAAATTCATGCAGATAAACATTTAGTTCCCCTTTTTTATAAACATAACTCATTTTCACAGCCATTTGAGCTTCAAAGAACTGGCAAAGATTACTCATTACCCATAAAGGTTGCAGTCATTTCCATACACGATTAGACACGCACACACTGCAAATTTTCTCTCCATATTCCCTCTCCATCTGACCTGGCAAACAACTAAAAACAATGATGTGTGCATATGCATGTGTTGCTTGAAGAATGCCTGGTTACTGTACTGGTAGTTCAAAACATAAGATTGCCGGCACGATTTAAGATGCTGCATCTACACAAAACAGGGCAGACTTAAACATCTAGTAAACATGTAGTTAACAGTGTCAATAGTACTATATGCACTGTACTATATGTTCACTATATCCACACCGACTAACTGAAATACTGTATGATTTTATGCTGTTATGATGAAACTGAGCATCGATTCCAAGAGACAGTCACACAGCATCCTGTACCTGCTCCCTTCCCTGCTGTCAATAAACATTGACAGACTCAGTTAATCGCCCAGTTTTATTTGATCCAGACTTGATTACCACAACAATGGCAATCAATCAAATTAATCAGTACAAATAATCCATCATATAGAATGCGGTATTGGTCCTGTTTTGAAGGATACAACAAAACTGACAAAACAGAGTCAGGGATGGGTTTGAACACTTCCCAAACAGCACCACAAAAGGGTATAATCATCCATATTATCTATTGCGTATGTGGACAAATACATTATTACAGTATAGCAGAGAAAAGTAAAATATTTCTCTGTGTACAGGGTAGACAAACATGTTTACCTGCTTACAGAAGCACTTGTGAGTTGCTGATAAAAGGCCACGTGCAAAAATGATAGGGAAAATAAAGGGCAAGCCAGATCTGTTTTACGTAGTGTAGGCCTGTTTTAGACTGATATGTAAATCAAAATAGATCATAGAGACAAGATGGTATTAATATGCTACTGTACACTCTTGAAATGCATTGACGAAAGTCATCATCAGTTCCATCTGCCAAGAGATCATTATATCTGAACTGTATTTTAACTGAGAGGTTCTAACGAACGAACGAACTTTCGCATTGGATTTTTGGAAGGAGGGGGAGACTTTTCACACATAATGCAGACCAACAATCCAGCGTCCCATGCAAGTTAATAGGGAGATCTCACCATATTTCCCATTGTTAATCTCTGGTGGCAGTAATGGGTATTTTCATTATATAACAATAATTTCCAAGTACCTAAAATCAATCTGAGGCCAAACAGTATTTATGCAGTGAACCGTTTTGGGGTAAATTGAATTTGTTTCAGGACATGAATGGCATACTGTCTGGGCGCTGCCCATGTCAGCTTCCACATCGTGATCTTGTTGGTGACATTCCAACTAAAGAGACCAGAAGCGTCCATTTTTGCTTCCATTGAAATAATTAAAATGCTCCATCTTTGTATAATCTTGAAGTCTTTGTCTAAACTGTCCAGGGTCAATCTGTTACTACACTACTTCACTGACTTGTGTTGATCACAGATTGTTACTTAACACAGCCCAACGCCACATGGTTGCTTAACGCAGCCCAACGCCACATGGTAACTTAACACAGCCCAACGCCACATGGTTACTTAACACAGCCCAACGCCACATGGTTGCTTAACGCAGCCCAACGCCACATGGTTACTTAACACAGCCCAACGCCACATGGTTACTTAACACAGCCCAACGCCACATGGTTACTTAACGCAGCCCAGCGCCGCATGGCTACTTAACCCAGCCAAGGATGAGAATGGGAAGCAGAACTAGGTCAGCGGGAAACAGGGAACACAGTCACACCTGTTGCCATATTCTGTTGTACAGAGCCATAATTTATCATCACTGATGGCTGACGATGGCAATGCGGATAATTGAAATGCGCGTAACATAAGAAAAAGGACTTTTACATTTTCTTTTTTTGTTTGAGCAATACGAGTCAGAACTGGTTTGGTTGTGTCTATGTACATAGCAATGTTAAGACACAGTTACAAGGCACCCTATTAAACACAATCTTAGATTAAGAGTATAGGAGTATAATACATACGGTACATGGATTGGGTTGATATGTAGCCAGTTTGTTTGGGAAGTGTAGGTTGGCATTTCACGCGTGTCCGTGAAACAATTTCTCCCCTCGCTTGTATGCAAATTGGACTGTTCTGCTCTACTGGTTTGAATAGAGGCTTGTGTGCCACCTGTGGATTTCATTGGAAGGCACAGCTAAATTTGTGTCTTGCTTTTCAAAACACGTGGCTCATTAAAGTCTACGTTCACAATGGTATGTTGGTTGGTTTGAATAAAATGGACACGACACGTTTCTACAGCAATACTAACAACAATCCTGTTTGTGATGGTTCCAACAATAGCATGATACTAGTCTAAGTAAGTTAAATGCACGGTCAGTCATTCTTGCCAACTTCGAGCTAAAATTAAAAGTGTCGCTCCGCAGTCCTCTGCCGTGGCGTCTCACACGTCGAAATGCATTGTGAAGCAAAGCGTAGTGCTACGGCGTTGTTGATACGAGCGGTGTTCGCCACTCTGATTATGTTCAGATATACGGAGCCAGGGCTGTGTATAAATATTTTTTTTTCAACAGGCACAGAGAATGGTAAAATAGTGAAATGCAAGGAGTTATTTGGTGAATTTGACAAAAAGTGTATTAGCGTACGGTACATTTATCTTGCAATAGCTGACTATACCTTTGTATAGCACATTTCACAGTCAGTGCTTCACAGTAGCAATAATAGTGTCTCACTGCAAAAACGGAAAAATGCAGTAACCAATGAAAAGGTGCAATACAAAATAAATAAAAAAAACTCTATAGAAACACTTGAAAGGTCTGTAGATTAAGAAACAATCAGGATCCTATTTGAAAATAGATGGAATGTGTCACAAACCCGGGATCCCAAATGCCGCCTGACATTCACCCGGCCTGCAAACAACAAAAGTGGAGCAAATGGCCCAGGTAATGACATTGAAATACCCCTGGGAGTCAGAGCATGCACAGGCATGCACCCACACACACCCATAGTCTCCATTCTCCGTGGGAACCCTCTGTCTGCCCGTTCTCTGACAGGAGCTTCTCTTCATATTCAAAACGTTTTCCTCTCCACTGGATCGTCATCCAATTCTTTATCACTTCATCATATCCTTCCATCCATCGGTTCATTATTTTACTGGCCTCAACATAAACACTTGCTCATATGCATACAGTACACTTTTATTGCTTAGCAACACATATTAACACCCCTCCACCTATCGATCATCGACTGCTAACTGGTTCAGCCTCCGTATAAACTTTAAACGTTGAAGATCAACATCACACATTTGTGCAGTACTCTATGTTATCCAAGACAGATCATTATTAACTATGTGTAAAGAAGATTTTTTTTTAATTAATTTGGGATTGAACACTTTAGATTTGTCATAATCAATGTGCATTGCACTTAGTTAAATATGGTGAAAGCTACTGAGTTAAATGATCTTAAGTGCTACTTGCCATAATGCACATTGATATAATTATGCATAAGGAAGATGAAAAGACAGAGAAAACATACTCACCCACAGCAGGTGTCTGAAGATCAACACTTATCTCCTATCAGGAAATGACATAGATAGACTAATGATTGTTGTGTACCAAGCAAACTGACCTGATGCAGAGCCTTATCGCAGGCATCGTAAACCCCTAGTTACACTTGTCCAAGGCCTTTAAAAAGTCCTTTCTGCGTAGATTTGTCTTTGTGTTTCCATATAATAAGTTGGTTGTTGCATCCAATAGGTGTTCACTTTTTAAAACTAAATAAATACACATCAATTTACCAATAGCTTATTTAAAATGTGTGTGATTTTATTTGCAACCATATGTGACCTTACTCATCTCTCAGTCAGCACCTACAATAATGTCTCTTTTTCATTGCACAAGCAGGCTCGGCACTGTCAGCCCAGCGCGGTTGAATGTTGCATTTCCCTTACAACTGGGCTTCCCGCTTAAAGGTGCGTCTTTGATGACGCGCTTCTCTTGAGTCAATCACAATTAAAAGTAGTGCCCTCTTCATCGCACTTTAGGCTCCTTTATTATTGCAGAGTCCAACATTGGCAATGATTTGTCAACATTTTTCAGGCTACTAGGCAATATTTTACTTGCTATTGGTAACAACATCCGCGGACGACTTGCAACCATGCCTGAAGCCTGACAACACAATCAGCAATAGTCTTGCATGGCGAAAACTGCACACTGCACATTTATCAGACATGGATTATTTAAATGTAAAGCCTAAGAAAATGAGTAGATCTGTACATTCAATGTGAAAATAGTGAAATTTTTGCACATTCAATCACACTTAACCCAAACAACTTCGGAGAGCCAAGGACACCTTTCTGCAATCGTGCAGGGTGCTGTGTCTTAACACACTTGCCTTGACTGCATGAGCTTTCATTCACTTTCCCATTGTGATTAGCAGGAGTTATCATAGCATGTTCCACTCAATCAGGTCACGCAATCATGTTAAGACCATCTTCATTATGTTTACCAGGCAAATTCTGCAGGTCAAGAATTCCCTCCTGGTATCTATTGAATGTCTATAGCCTACTGTGCAATACATACACATTCAACTTATCAAAGTCATAAGCATATACAGTACTGTACAACGTTTTTAAAGAATAAGGTTTAAACTTTCCATGGTTGTTTGCTAAAAATATTATTTCACATGAATGTGTAATTGTAATGCAACGACTCCTTTATAGTAACATCGCACACAAACAAATAAGATGAAGTGATTTGTTTTTATAGTCAGTGCAGGTTTTGATAATCTATTACAGTAACCGTTAGCGGTAAACATCACCAGATTTAGCTTTTCAGGTTTAAAAATACGCCGTGTACTGTAAACTGTAAAGTTTGGCAGAAAAGTAAGAAAGCAGAGGTTTATTATTCATGTCAACTCCAAGACCAGAGAACAAGTGGTATTTTGACCTTAGGGCAACAGGCAGAAGGAATGAGTAGCAGAAGACCCATTATACTGTAGTTATCTACCATATACTGTACAATGTAAGCAAACAAGATAACAGGGAAAATAGAGCAAACAAGATGCAGTCAAGTCTTTTTTGCTCAAATCTCACATGAATTAACAAGCCCTCAGTTCACAACAGAAATTAACCCTTTCAGTACGGGGTCCTTTGAGCTGGTGGAAGCACAATATCTGCAAATTGCTGTCAGCGTGTGGAGTCGATGCAAGCATCTACTGTTAACAAACCCAGATCACTGTTTAGCTTGTCGGACCGCTGCCTGCTTGTTTAAAGAAAAGTGTGTGTACTTGGGTGTTTGTGTGTTGTCAAACAAACTTCACATGAGCTAGAAATATATGAAAAAGAGAGTTATTGCACACAAACACTCATAACACAAACATACTCTCTTTCCTGTGAAACACCAAGACGTCCAAGTCTCCTCTATCTCAGGTGTCATTCTTCGCATGGACAGACAAGCATAGTGGATACTCCGCACCATCCATCATAGATGGATGGATATATACATACACGTGCTAACTGAATATAGCAATACCAAAGCAAACATACACCACAGGATATCACATCATTCTTTGTGTATTTACAGTTGAATAAACCTCTCTCTGGATGTTTGTTGGGTGCAGTTGAATAAACATCTGATACAGTTGAATAACCCTCTCTCTCTCTGGATGCTTGTTGGGTGCCTATAGTATATAGGGATGAATAGTAGGAGCTCTAAATGTGTGTACGTGAGTGTGTGCATGTGAGAGGGATGTGTCTCTATAACTTTGTAACTGATAATTGAGTTTAGGTATCCGTTATTGCACACAAACTCTGATAACTCAATCTGTAGCAATCTGTCTTTAGGTGTCATATTCTGTCTTTCCTGTGAAACACCAAGACGTCCATATCTCCTCTATCTCAGGTGTCATTCTTTGCATGGACAGACTAGCATAGTGGATACACAGCAACATCCATCATAGATGGATGGATATATACATACACACTATGTATGCATGTACACACATACACAATGTATGTATGTATATACATACACAATGTATGCATGTACACACAAATACATGCATACATACAAAAAGTATGCATGTACAGTATGTATGTATACACACACAAACACACACAAATACATACATGCACAACAGGATAGTTATAACTATGTTAGTTTAGTATATTATATAATAATATAATTAGGACTGAATACTGCCATGCTGTTGTTGGGAGCAGTGCCAGGGGAACAAACAGATAATCAAAGCTAGACACAACAAACACACTCATCTCCTCAGAACCAAGTAATGAAATGTTCCAGTGAAGGTGGGAGCAGACATGTGTGCTCCCATATGGATTTGCATCCAATTCCTTTTTCTCACTTCTTCCACCTCCCTCCACTCCATCTCATTTTGCTCTACGGCAATAAGGGAGGGACATACTGTGACAAGTAACTAATAGGAAAGGCTACGGTGCACTGCGTTATAAAAACACATTTCATTTGGATTTTCTAGTGCCTAGCTTTCTCTCTCTTGCACAACACACCACCATGTGAGCATATACAGTGGGTAACTGGGTCATAGGATGACATCGGCAAAGGTCAGCAAACATACAGTAACATACTTTTAATCCAGCCATGATCTATTGAAAGATCTATACAAGCAACAGGAAAAGAGACAACGCTAAGGCTTTTGTCACGTAACAGTAGCTATACGATAATTACAGTGCTTTGATCATATTGTACAGGTAATCTCAGGCTCTTCCGTTTATCCGCACAACCTGCGCTGAACGTCTGAGACCACTCTAACATGTCATCAGCACGATTTTCATTGGCTGCTAGTATTGTCACTCACAAGTCTGTAATTCTGTCATGATGCTACTGCTGTGCTTTAGTTACTCATTTCATGTGGTTCTCAAACTTCTTCATCCACCCCCCCCATCTCACCCTAACAACCACCCCGCATTGACCCAAGATGTTTTGCTTCAAAGCCACAGAAATTAATGACACTTAACTTTAATAAACATGTACAACAACAACACACACACACACACACCTAACAATAAAGAGAAGCGTAAAAAGTGTTTCCTGTGCTCACACCGACCTTGAAAAATCATTTTTGTTGCCTCACCCCAAGGCAGGAAAATCAGGCACCAAATGTTGCTAGTCAGGGACAGGAAAAGCACATCTGTTGGGTAAAAAAAAAAAAAAAAAAAAAAAAAGGTTAAAAGTGTTACTATTTTTAATGTATTTTTAGGGCTGATATTGATTGGGGAACAATGACTCTAGACCAGGGGTGGGCAATTATTTTCACATGTGGGCCACATTGAAAATGTCAGAGAACTTCGCGGGCCACATTACTTTGTTAACAAATATGCTACATTTTAAAAAAATACAACACAATATAGCTAACTTTGTTAACCTCTTCCTACGCAACACAATTTTCATAATAAAACGTAACAGTTCACTTTAATTATGTATTTTTTTTATGCAGCAGTAAATAAAGTAACATTCTGCAGAGCTCGTAAAGTAATTTTATGTTGTATTATTATTTTTAAATGTTTGATGTACCGGGCAGGCCGGGTTGAATGTCTCAAAGGGCCGCATCTGGCCCCCGGGCCTGACTTTGCCCAGGCCTGCTGTACACAATAGCTCTGTGGGGTGTATAGACGGGTGACATTCCAACACACAAAAGACTAGCTCCACATGGCTTCATATTGGAAACACTCACCCATGCATTAGCATTGTCTTATCTCCCGCATACACAGGCATCTTAATGGGGCTCATTCATACACATGCACACTGAGCTCAAGAGAAGATCATTCAGTATTGCACTCCATGCCACGAGATTTCACGTGACAAGTTTGCAAACAAAACACGCCTAAAGAAACCAAGAGAACATCCAATTGAATCACTTAAAAAATCTAGAATATATATATATATATATCCACAGTTACATGGCTCAACAAATTATTTGGAATTGCTCAACCAATCAATATTGTTGTTACCGTTTTAAATACTGTTTTATGTATTTTGTCACTCAGTATTTTGAGGAATGAGGAAGGTTGTTAGTTATTTCACAAGCAAATCTTTGGCACAGTGGGAAAAGCAGAACGTTTTTTATTAAGTGGCCATAAATATTTTATGCTGTTCACTTTAAATTTACATTTGGCTCATGTGGCTGCAAAAAGCATCAACTATAGCTGCCTCAAGAGTGCATTAAAGTAACAATTAGTGAAAAGGCACTAAAGACAAGCTGCCCATTCCTCGTTTTTCCACAGGTGCATTTCTTGACAGCATTACAGTGCTATCCAGTACAGCATAATAATAGCATACTCAATTCTTAAGCTTCCAAACCACCAGATCATATATTTAACTTATGTTACCCATTCTCCAAACATAACAGATACGCTCTAGGCTAATAACATTCAGACAAAGCATAATAATCAATAATGTATTTTAAAGCTGTTATATGTATGAATTCAAAGTTGCAACAAGACCTACCCTGCATTCAGGAATGTGGAACGTTTGCTACACGTTCAATGAACGCAAATGGCAGTGGACTGAACAACCAGGTTACAACCAGGGAGGAGTTGGGCAGTAGCAGGATGAACACCATTTACATGGTTAATAACAGCAAAGCAACAAATCAACCAATTGTTTGTCTTACTGTTGCAGATTGCTGTCTTTCAGCTGTAAAGATGCACAAAATAACGGACCACCTCTGCCTGCACTCCTTCCATTTGAAGTCCACAATGGTTGTGTGAAAATATTACGATTTTATATTTAACGCATTTCATATCAGAATGAGACAGTATACATTTAAGGTGGTGCTTTTATTGTCACATACATGTACACGTAACATTCAATATTATGGCAATGAAAAAAATTAAAGTTGAACTGGAACTGATTAATGATGACAAATGCTCAAATAGTGGTGAGGCTCCGATCATTGAAAACCACTCTTTACATACCACAATCAACAAATCGGGTCTATGCTGACCGGCATCGGAAGGGGGAAATCGGGCATAGAATTTGGCTAGTGTCTGCCCGGCATAAGCTATAACAGGAAAACACACAGTTGAAGTATCTGTCAGATACTATATACATATATATATATACACACATACATATATACACACATATATATACACACATACATATATACACACATAATATACACACATATAAACACACACATAAACACATATACACACACATAAACACATATACACACACACACCATATATACACACATATATATACACACATAAACACATATACACACACACACATAAACGCACACATAAACACATATACACACACACACCATATATACACACATATAAACACACACACATATAAACAC
>JAODUH010080603.1:0-12211 GCA_027564835.1 Typhlichthys subterraneus
CAATGTGGCTCGGGAAAGGGAGGTTTGGGGTCCCCTGCTGAAGCTGCTGCCCCCGCGACCCAACTCCGGATAAGCGGTTGACGATGGATGGATGGATGGATGGATTATGGTTCTGAGATATAACAGCAGACATAACTCTCCCTGCTTCATTATGTAAACACCTTTATTGTTGGCGTTCTAGTGATTTCCCTCTCTGTCTTGCTTGTCCAAGCTAATTTAGCTCTGGTTTTAGTCATCTTACCAAGAACCGTGTAAAGTTTATACAAATAAACAGGACATGTTTTTAAAACTATCAAAAGAAAAAAGATGTCCAGACTCAAAGGTCCGAAGAGCAACAAGAATAATACTGCATGTATGACACTGGGAGCCTATAACTAATTTCCAGATTATGACAATTGTATTTATATATGTTATTGTATTCTGTGTTGTGGACTCACCTGTGGTATTAATATGAGACAGATAAGAGGTGAAGTTCTGCCAGACATTGGAGCTTGATGTTGTCGTTGTCTCCTGCAAATAAGCAAACATAATCATCAAGAGGGAACATTCTACCATGACCATATGATAGAAACACAGCATGTGACACACACACACACACATTGCTAAGGATAGGATAGTGGTGCGGTCTGCACCGCTCTGTGTTTACAGCGCCAGGGCTGTGCAGAAACAACAGACTCCCTTTGCAGCATACAGAGAGGACAGCTACTGGACCGTGAGGAGATTATAAATGGATCTGCGTGTATTATCTTACAATCGCTGACTTTCTCTTTCAATATACCGTAGCAGCAAATGCCTCTTGTGTATGCGGTCTAGTGGGATCATACATACTGTCAGTGTACATAAAGACATAACAGGTATGATGCACTGTCAAAAACATCTCCTTGTGGTCTGCTGACTGCCTGTTCTTGTGCGTGCTGAAGAAAGTAGAGAACGCAGACAACACAGAGAGCAGCGCTGGGCAAGGACGCTCATGGAGGTTCAAGCCAAAGTGTTTATGTCCAGAAACACTGGGTTGAAACACAAGGGGAGTTACAGCACCGTACCTTTAAGAGAACAGCATACCATTTTCAGGAAAGATCAGAAGACTTTTAGAAAAATGTCATTTAACTTGCAGTGAACTGCATTGACCGCACAGGTCATGGAAGATGGCAAGAAACTGTGTTTTACTTCACCCCAATCTGATCACATCTGCTCCTACACCAAAAGCATTACCATGGGCTACTATGGTGTTTGTGATGAATGAACTGGTATCTGCAGGTCAGGAGACCCCAGAATTGTGTCTGTTTCCACATCAAAGCATCACAGGAGCAAGGTGTTTTACAGACAGGCAGACTCCAAAGCCTCCAGAGGATATCGTGATAAATAAATAAAAAGTGGATCTTTCCAACTGATGCAAAACACAATTACACTAAGCTGGAGGGGTGAGGTCCTCTTCCCACACAGATCAGAGAAGAATAGGCCTGAGAGGGCCAATGTTGTGGTAATAAAACCCCTCTTGTGGATTCAGGAATTAATTTACAAACCCTCTTTGTCTAAGATGTACGCCATTGTGAAAGATATTCCCTGTGTATCAACTAACGTATGTTCTCAAAATGTTTAAAAATAGTGGTTAACTTTGTAAGGGTGGAAAACCTTGTATACTATAGAAATGAACTGAACTGCAGCTGTCGTCTGTATTGTACTGTAATCTTAAAATAGCCTAAATATGTCTTGTTTAGTGTTGAAATATTCAGATTCAATCAACAAGTAAGATACTCAGTAGATGATGTAATAATATCAAGTAGGAGGTTTTATTTCAATAACTGTGTTTTCAGTCCTGAAGACAGACACCAAATGTTCACAGCAGGACATACACATTCCTCTCACACCCAAAGCCAGACTCTTGTCTCCTGGGTTATCTCAGACCCCATGCTGGAATGCAAATGTAATGTTTTAAATGTTTAGTAGGACTAAAATTCTCCTTAGACTAAGCCCAAATATATATTTTATATATTTATATATTTATTTATTTATTTATTATATGTCATGTTAAATTAGTCAGCCCAGAGTCCTAAATAATCATAAGAGGTAGACACCCCTTTCAAAGTAAACGTCCTGCTACACCAAAGGCCCCTCCTGTCTCCCTTGAAGCGAGAACAATCCAATATTTACTAGCCCGGAGTCCACTTTCTGTCATGTCAATTTCTTCTGTGTTTGAACTCAAGAACTAAAGCCTTTGTTCCACCTTGTGTAGTCTACACACGCAAACACACACACACGCACGCACACGCACACACAGAGAGCCTAACCCTAAGTACAGTGTTATGCTAAACTGTGCCATTAATTGGCCTTTGTCGTTTTGTTTATTATACCGAGTTACTTCTTCGAGTTATTGACAAGATTCAACAGAACAGAACAGAACACCTTTTGTTAAGAAGCAAACGAACACATCCCCCTTTGTGTGACCAATTTGAACTGCTACGCTGCGTGAGACGGAGCCCCAGGGCGGGGAGAGGCTCTGAGCCTGCTGGTATGATGATGACATTGTGTGAATGCATGACAGCGTGGCAGAGAACAGTGGTGGAGAGGTACCTCTATGAAGAACGCCAGCACGGCCATGCCGTTCATTACGCTTGTGGCCTGTTGCTGCGTTAGATCCGTCCGTGTGCTTACGATGTGCATCTGGGAAGGAAAGGTGAACACACTTGAGCCGGATGACTGCACCAGTCGTCCATCAGGGGGCACCAGTTCTGCTCCTACTTTGTACCGTACCTCCATGGGGAACCTCCTGGAGTCCACGGTGTGTTCTGAGCCGTTGGGCTGCTCCGGGGCGCCGCCCCAGTGGAAGTGGAGCTGAACAGTGGAGTAGGCTTGGCCCATGCCCCCGCCCGAGATCTGCACCATGCCCGGCTTCAACACACATTTCACTGGAGAGGTGTGTGTGCGCATTTGTGTGTGTGTGTTAGTGTGTGTTGGTGTATGTGTGCGTGCGTGTTGGCGTGTGTGTTAGTGCATGTGTGTGTGCATTAGTGTTTGTGTGTTTGTGTGTGTGTTAGTTCATGTGTGTGTGTGTGTGTGTGAGACAAGGACAGAGAGCAACATTTATTCAATTATAGCATTATTAAGCTCCTTCACTTTTCTCTCCAAGCCACTCCAACTATTCACCGCTCGGTGCACCAATCAGCATGCAGCGTGGTGAATGAATACATTGTGCTTGTTCGTCTGGAGCTTCAAGGCTGAGACAATGTCCTTAACAAGGTCGTAGGAACCAGCTTGGAAACGGCTGCATTTGTCCCACCCAGAAATGATACAGAAGAAACTGTAAACTTTCACTGTAAACATCTGATTTACTGGCAAGAATGACTGACCCTGCCTTTCAATTCCACAACCACAGGTGTTACTTATCTGTGGCAGTGGTCCTCCAGGACACAAGCCACCGGTGGCACTCACCCGATTCACCCGTGTTGATGATGTAGTCCATAGCCTGCTTGTGGTTGAACTGTGTGAAGGCGAAGGGCTGGAGACGGACATCCGTCACCACAGACTTGGTTGCTATGTCGACGGGGGACTGCCTCTGGCCGGCGCACTGGGAGCCCGGCAACAGGCTCCACAGACCAGGGGTGTAGGCTAAGAGCGGACCAGAGATATTTGAACAATAACAAGAATCAATGGAAGCAAAAAATTGAATGCTTCCAGCAGAGAGCTTGGAAACAGAGAGGGCTCAGAGGCATCTCCGCTTTCAAAAGGTTTGTTTTAAATATTATGCATTCATTTATTACGTCGCTATTACTTACGGCAGTCATTTTCATAGCACCATGGTTTACCTACAACACAACACACACTATTAACATGAGTCAGGTTTTTAAATATTAAAAAAACTTAAAGAAATGTGTAGTTCTGTCACTCACCAGTAGGAGGGGGAACTGCAGGGGAAGTATAAACTGTGCGGTTGTTGAGAGACTGCGTTGGGCGAAAGATATTGCTGATATTTGTGTTCACTGAAAAGCGTTTAATCTGAGACAGGAGAACAGAACGCATGTTATTTAAGTAAGTAAATAAATGTACAAAAATGTACATTTATATACAGTAAAAAAATGTACTAATGCATTTATATACTGTATATATATACATTTGTTTTTTATTTAACCAGGAAAGACACGCTGAGATTACAAATCACTGTAAAATTACTGTCATTTTATGATATCAGCCTCACTGATTGAAAATACAAAAGCTGTAGCCAACTCAATTGAATGTGCATGAGACCTGTACAATGTGCATAGTGTTCCCGTCTATGTTTAAACTTTTATTTTGTTTCAATTATTGTTATTTATTTTGATTAAATATTTGATTTCTGTTGCCTGTGATTAGATGACGACTTCCCGCTGCCTACCTGGGCCAGGCCACTCTTGAAGGAGAGATGTTTAATCTCAAGAGCCTTTCCTGGATAAATAATGTTGAATAAATAAAACAATAGGCTCATATGCAAATGTAGGTTATTGATCTACACTTGCATATACTTGATGTAGGTATGTGATCTTAGTTCAAGTACGCTTTCTTTCTTCTGCTGGAACAGTATGTGATTCCACCAAGTACACACGGTAACCAAGGACATCTTGCTCATTAACTGCAGGTGAACTGTGAACTTGTATACTGTAGCCTACCAGCAGACTAATGTCGCGCGACATGTGATAGGTGCTGTAGTTGGCACGGGAATGACTCAATCTCAGTGATCATCTGTGCATATTCAGCATACCGATTCTGTAAGGGTATACCTGACAGCTCTGGCATGTGATCCGCTCGCGGTAGTAGTCATGTGGTGAGATCACTACTGACAATATCTGTAGTTTTTTGTGGAAGGGATCTACCTGTCTGTTTGGTTTGACATCGCATTCCTATCACCTTCTGCGGATTATTATTAATTGTTATTTCTTGCACACAATTGTTTTTTTTTTGTTTTGTTTTTGGAAAAACATTAAATAGATATTTCCTTACAATAAATAGTGCTGTCAAACGATTAAAATAACTCATCGCTATTGCTTTGTTGTAATTGTGTCATAATAATCCTTCATATGAGCATATTTGTACTGTAAACATTTGTCACAGAGATAGAGGGGCAGACTTGTCTAGTTGTGAAAATTAACTGGATGCAGTTGGTTGGTTGACAGAATGTTTGGCTGAGTTGACTTGATTTAGAATGTATTCACATTGCTGGATTGCTATACATACAAATATACAGTGCTGTATGTTGACTGAAGGCTTGTGCTGTGTGAAGCCTCATACAGACTTGGTAGAATTGTAAGATGTTACTATATTGGGCACTGCCATTTATGTTTAAACCATGGCTGGTTGTGATACAATATATTGTAATGCTATACCTGTATAGTCTATTTACACAATATAATATCACATGTATTAATATAATAATAATAATAATAATACATTTGATTTTGGAAGCCTTTCTAAACACTCAAGGGCATCTTACATAGCAAATACATAGATATAATATATGGTTTAGATATATGGTAAAAATATGGTTTAAATGCTAGATTTGTACTTAATGCATTAGGAGGCATTTTCAAATGCGTTAGAACAGTTGTTCAAGAAACCGAGCGCAATAAAGCTACATGAAAATATGTAAAGAAATATGCGACCATATAAAAAGAACGTGAATACAAGTATTCTGATTTGTTTGAGCATGTTTGTTCACACAACACAAAAATGTGTGCATCATCATTTAAGTTTTATTGAGGTTTATTTTATGTAAACATATGACGTCATCGCCCACCATTTTGTCTGGAGCTGGAATGGGCTGAATAGCTCACAGGCTTAACATGTACATTTAAACTTGTTATTTCTCCAAAACGTTTTGCGCATTAATGTTAATTTTGCATGCACAAACAAATAAAAATACTTTTATGTATATTCTTGTAATACGGTGCCAACTTCAAGGTGAGTAAGAGATGTACATTTCAGTGTCTTAACAAATATTGTATGAAATGTGAATTTATTCACCCTGCTGTAGTACCTACATGAATGTAGCAACATCTGAGGTGTTCAAATTAGCTAGTAAAGGTGAACATTTGCACACATTTTCAAACAGTTTTCCATTTGCTATCAGTTCACTACAAATATTTGTACCACACAGACCTTCCTTGGCTGAAGTTCACTGTGAACAAACATTGATGCTGGACTGAGGGTTAACTAACAATTTGGAATGTTACACAAAACGTTCAAAAGTTTACAGGAATGTGTTTTCCTCATAATTTGAAAACACCTTTGGTGCTTTATTGGGTCACATCGTACCTTGTGACCCACCTTACCATGTGACCCACATTACCATGTGAGCCACCAAACCACTGACTCACCAGGTCTCGACTGACGCCAATTGGCTCCTGGAAGACTGTCCAGACCACGGCTTCGGAACAGTTTGGTGTGGTCAGTGAGCCATTGTAGCGGTAGAATTTAGTGAGGTCCACATCTCCAATCAGGTTTTTGATGGAAAAGGGAAGTGTAATATTCACTTTGGAGCCTGAGAAATAAGAAGACTAATATTTCAGCTCATCAGTGTGCTGTGGATTTCTGGATGGAAGACCTCGATATTTCAAACAGCAGATACATATAGTATGTGTTTGGTACAATTCATACCAAGTTACACCACTCATACCATCGCTTATAAAGCCGCCATTAAAGTGGAGTGTACAGTATGAGACCTGCTATAGCATATGTATGTACTGTACATTATGATACCTACTATAACATATGTATGTACAATATGTGTAAATAACAAAAATCTGAGGCTGCGTTCATACATGAGCGATGAAGCCCCTTGCCGTAAGATGATGGCAGATAGCTGATTGGCCCACTTCTCTGGTTTTGAACAAAAGCAGTTGCTTATATTAAGGGTGTAGTACCATCTACAAGCTTTCCTATTGGTTAACCGCTATGCTCTGATTGACTTCCCACAAGCGCTGCCGACCCTTTCTCTAGGAGCGGAGCAGAAAGACATTTTTGAATATCTTGCTATGGGTGCCTTCACATTCACGGGACAGCATTGCCGCTCATGTGTGAATGCACGGTGATCCAGACCTCCATGCGTTACACAAGCAGATATGATCAGGCTACAGTTCACAGTATGACTCACTTAACTGAGGCAACGTGATAAATATAAAACAATGGCTCACACAAGATTTCTATGAAACGAAAAGCTGCCGAAGCGTGGATGACAACCCTGAATAAATATGTGACTATCACATGTCTAGATGTCTGAGATATACAGTAGAAGGTGATCTGATCTGGATCTTGATCGCGATGTCCGCTTATCGTCAGGGCATGTGTGTGACGTAACCCACCTATTGTTGTCAGGTTGGTAAGATAAGATGTTAGGTTCTCCCAGGGCTGAGAAACAGGGCCATCTGTTGCCTTCAGGGAAAGCACACAAGTTATTCCGCATCTTAACAGTGGAAAAGCTGTCAGCCTACCAGATATACACATCTCTGTTACGACGAACACTCATAACTATGTTTGAACAACACCTACGTAATATACTATTAATTATATTAAAAAAAGTTATTATTATTATTATTATTATTAAAGTATATTAGGTGCCTTGAGCGGCCCTTTTAATATATAACACAGCTTGATATACTGTATATAAAATATTATCTGTTCATTTACATTTACAGCATTTAACTGTGTCATTATGCTAACATTCTGTTAGTACAATGACAGCATAATATATTCTGGGCTAACCTAGCTAAACATTTAACAACATTAATTAGATTACCTTATTAATATATTATTTAATACTCAAAATAACTTCCAACCTAATCTCGCCGAGTCAGCCTAAAGTCTGGAACACAGCGCTGGCTAACTGCGTCGGTACCCGCGTTTACTTTACAGGAGAGATATTTTGATTGACATGTACGACTACCACCTACGTAACACAATGGCCAAATCGGACATTAAAGGTATAGTAAATAATAAAAACAAAAACAACCTGTCCTTTCAATTCCATAGGGTGCTTCCTCAGAAGCTCTGCCCCACACATTAAAAACACATTGCGTTAAATTTGCAATGAGGAATTTGTTGAAAAAGTAAACGACATGACTCTGGCTGTCTACAGGTCTTATAAATTTGTCAAATTAGTAGGCTTCGCTTACTGCTTAAACATTTTAAATGAATAAAGCACTGCGCTATCGTCGCACCAGAAATTACGGATACATAACCTATTTGTGAGTGACAATGCTAACAGCCAATGGAAATTGACAGTATTACTGTACGTCCCTAAAGTCAGAGCCCTATGTCGAGGTTACAGGGGTCTGTATGTATCAGACGTTCAACACAGAGTTGCTAATGTGACCGAGTGCTGATGAACGAGGCTGAGACTACTTCTAACCTAACCAGAGAAATGTAATAAATGGAAAAATTAAAGAGCTAGATGAGGCGATCAAAACAGTTGTAGCAACGGCGTTTGGTTAAACACTGTCCAGTAGTTTCAAAATTAACCAGAGGTCTAGGAGGTAGGAGTCAACGACTGCTAACACTTGGACCCAATGGATCGTGGCCAGACCCTGTTCACCAGGTGCATTCTGGGTCTGATTACACTAAGCTAACAGAGACCCGACCACCCCTTCAAGCCTTCTGGAAGCCATTGGAAGGTTTAAGAACGTACGTTGATCATGAAGCTCAGAACCGCAATACCATTTGGGATGGTTCCGGCATCTTGTAAGCTCATGCCATTCATCAAGCAGACCACGTGCATCTACACAGACAGACAGACAGACGAGAGAGAGAGAGAGAGAGAGAGAGAGAAAGAGAGAGAGAGAGAGGTTTTGTGTGTGCTGGTACTGCTGTCTGCATAATTGTCAGTAATTAGATTTAGGAAATCATAAGGCCTTTGTTCTTTGAACTGTTCAAAACTAAAACAACAAGGTACCAAGGACAAGTATTAACCAAATAATAAAACATTGTTAAATTCTGAGTACTCTCCCCATTGATAAAGCTGAGTTAATACACTGGTGCTATTCTAGTAAGTACCCCCCTAGTTTTACATTTGAGTTAATACACAGGTGCTACTCTAGTAAGTGCACACCCTAGTGCTTATATGGAGTTAACACATGGGTGCTAACCTCCATGTGGAAGCGCTGCTGGTCGATGGTGTGTTCGGACCCAAAGTGGAGCTCTGGGTCCCCCCAGTGGAAATGGATCTGGTTGGAGACATAGGTCCCCGGTAGGCCTCCTCCACTCACATTCACCTGCTTCTCTGCTAACACACACTTTACTGGAGTAGTAGTAGAAGAAGAAGAAGAAGAAGATCTTTTAATACAAACTGCCACTTATTTAGTTTAACTTAAACGCAGGGTCTGTCATTCTCAAAAATGCGTGCTAACTTCGAGCTCAAATGAAAACAAATTCCCTCAGAAGCTCTGCCCCACATTGGAAACTATTTGCGAAGACAAACCAACATTGTTGCTGTGAGCAATGTTGCAACTTGGTTAATGTTACTCTTTACGGATCCAGGGCTGTGTAGAAGTAGCCTACCGAATAATATTTTCATTGTGCACAGAGTAAGCCAACCATAAGACAGTAGAATGCAGGGAGATATTTAGTGAATTTGACAAAAGTGTATTGTCTTACACTTAGCTTGCAATATAGCTGACTATACCTTTTAACTTTCAGTTGCTTTTTTTTTTTTTTTCTTTTTTGGTGGGTCCAGATCCAAAAGCAGTTTGTGAGCTGGTGTGGAAATGCATCACCAAGGCCGGGCTAATATAGTTGTGTGGTTTGTTTGTGTGTTAAAGGGCCAGGGATGTGTAGAAACTCCAGATTATTTGTTCTGCACACACACAGAACGGGCAACTAGTGGACCGTGAGGAGATATTAGCTGAATTTGACAAAAAGTGTATTAACTTGCAATCGCTGACATCACCTTTAATGACTGAGGACAAATGTCGGTCCTGAGGTAAGACCAGTCAAGAACCACTGCTTTAAACAATTAGACAGTCTGACGTTTACGCTGGACTCCACTGGTGGATTCTATCATCTGAGGTAGCTGTCTGTCTGGGCATTGAAATGGAGCCAGGAGCCCACCAGAGATAATCAGAGCCTATCGAGCCAACCAGAGATAATTGGAACCAATCGGAGCCAACCAGAGATATGTACAAAAAGGATGCAAAAAATACAATTATGTTTAAGGATTCATATTGTTGCCTTTAGACAATGTAGGGCAATTGCTGCTCAGTGTTTCTGCCTTCACAGGAACCTTTTGAACAGGGTTAATAATGCAGACTTGTATACTTTCATGAAAATGTCATTTGATTGTTAAAATTACAAAGGTTTGTCTTCCCACAATCCACAGAGGGTTAAATAGCTTCATGCTCAAATATCACAGTGTCTGTGTTTACTTACAGCATTTTCACAAAAGAAAGACATTTTGAAGAAATGCTGAACGTTTGTTGAAACAAGCATATTAAAAGACGTCATTCAGGTGTGACAGTGTTTACAGTTCTATTTAGAACAGATAGAAGGTGCATCAATAGATTAACAAAAGGTCAACAACTGACGATTTTTTAAAAGGACAGAACATACAGTATACTACATTTTATACCATAAATTAAAAAACAAAAACGTTTTCCGCTATTGTTTCTGGTTTTATGAGTCAAAACATACAAGTATACTGAACGTATGTGCGTGCATGAGTATGTGCATGTGTGCATGTGTGTGTGTGTGTGCATGTGTGCATGTGTGTGTGTGAGTGTGTGTGCGTGAGTGCATGTGTGTGCATGTGCGTGCGTGCGTGTGCGTACTTGTCTCTCCAGTGTTAACCATCTCCTTGAAGACAGTTGTAGAGGTGAAGTTGACCAAGGTGAAATTTGGGAGGGTGGGGTCCATGACGGTGTAATGGCTGAATATGTTGACAGGAGACTGGCGGGATCCAGTGCAAGATGAGCCAGCCAGCTCCCCCCAGTGGCTGGGAGTGTATTCTGATAACACACAAACGTATACGCATTGGGGCCTAGGCACATCGTGATCACACTGATTGGTTGATTGATTGAAGACAACACGCTGTGTAATCACTTACCACAACCGCTGTAACACCAGTCTGCAACACACACACACACAGCATGGTGAACTTTGACCCCTATTCCTGTGTGTATGTATTTGTCTATTCTGACTGTTTATGCTTTAGGTTGCAGGGAATTACACAGTAATCTCTGGGAAGTGATGATGAATATACATGGAAAATGACTGAATACTGTATATACAATCATGTACAAGGTACGATGACAGTCGCAGAACAAGCACACGTTTAGCCAGACAATAAAAAACTACAACGGGAATATAAGGAAAAATAAGGAAATATGAATATTAGACTATTTTAAATAAAAAAATTATATTTTACACTGCCGTGCTTTCATTAAGGATTTCGATAAAGTAACAAACAAGAGCAGTGAACATGAGTCTTCATTGCTGTAGCTTTATTGTACACTGAATGTTAAGGTCAAATTACTTAATGACTAAAAAGATATTCTAAATATTGTTTGTTTTTGTTTTTATTTTTTTTTTAAATAAATTAGTTTAGCTAACTGTGTATTGTCTGATTTACAATGCTCATTAACAACAAGTGTGTTTTTTCGTAGCATTTAACATCTCTACCAAGGTGCCAATCATTCAGGAGCGTGTTTTATTATATTGATATCACCCTGATGCCCTGATGGGCATGTGCCCAAGGTGCCACCTAGATACAGGTGTGAACGCTTTGTTTAGTAAGCACAGGTTCCTTCTACACAGGTGACAGGAATGTGCCTGCTAATACTCACATGCTTTATATAAATTACTAACTAAGTGTCACTTAATAAAGATATATTATAAAATTATATTTGCATAAATTACAACATATGCAATATGTGTAGTGTGTGAATTGTTTGACACATATTCTGATATGTCAATTATAAAATGTTAAATCGAATTAAACCATATTAACCATACACACAGTATAAGATATTTTTAAAATACATTAATTAAATAAAACATGTTTGGCTCACCAGACATGGCAGACATTGCCAGGGATGATGCCAGCAGCAGGGAGTACAGAAGCATCTTTAACAAGACAGGACACATAGGCAGGCGTGTGATTAATATCCATATGTCTCTAACTACAGAAGCATCTTTAACAAGACAGGACACATATGCGTGTGATTAATATCCATATGTCTGAAACTACAGAAGCATC
>JAODUH010080623.1:0-15394 GCA_027564835.1 Typhlichthys subterraneus
TTTGTATGCTTATACTGTAACACTAGAAAACTAATTGATTTAGCTGTTCAGGTTAAACTTCAGGTTACAAACACTTGCCATAGCCACGCCCATCAGCCTGACAGTGCCCGTCTGCAGCTAGACCCTTCTCGACAGTTCGTCGTGCGCTGCAGATATACATATGGGACAACTTCTCACAGTCATGGCAAACACCAATGGCATAACAGAAGGAGCGGCGTGCCGCCGCTACTTGATATATGTAGTGGAAACCCTGTAGTGTGTTACCTTATTATACCTTGTACGCTCTTATGCTACAGTATGCAATTAACCCTGTGGGTATAACACCTCAATATGTTTGAGATCCACCACATAAGATCATTAGAAATGTGTACTTATTCATGCATGTCTGTGTGTGAAGAGGTTCATGGCTATGAATCATTCCTGTTTGGTTTGACAGGGTACAATGGCTCTGGTTGAAAGGTGCCCTGCTTTTTCATTGCAGTCGTGTGTCATTTATACTGCTGCAGTTATTTATTTGATCTGCATTGCATTTCCTTTACGTTGCCGTGGTGTCACACAGTCGTACACATCATTCCTCCATTCTGTGGCTCGTGCTGCCGTGTTAGTGTGTCCATTCAGCTGTGAGACAGGAATGATTGTCTGTGCACGCAAACACACACACACACACACCTGCTCTCTGACACTGATGGAGATGACATGGCCGCCGGGCAGCCCAGAGGTCGGTGTGCTCTTCAGTCCTGTGCCACTTGGCTCTGTCTGCCGGCCGGCTCCGAGGCGGCGTCTGCATTGATTTATGTCATGGAAGTGACGACACTGCAGGGCCATTCCTCTCCCCCCAGCACCCCTCGGACACGTGGACCACGTTTCATGAACTTTAAGGTTTTGTTGCAAGTGGCAGCCTGTAACCAGACCCACGATGCACCTGGTGAATAGGGTCTGACCACGCTCCATTGGGAAGTGTTAGGAGGAAATGATTGCTCTGTTAATTTAGAAACTGGAGCATCCTTTATACAGTTGACATTACTACAACTGTTTGTATCGCTTCATCTAGCTCTGCCACCATTTCAAAACAAATGCTTGACTTCAGCGTCATCATCATACATATAGAGAGTTCTTATATAACTCGCAGTCGCACAAACCGCACATTTATCCCAGCATTATATATGGGTAGGGAGTTACAGGCTGAGGCAGGCACTGTCAAGATGGCGATGGCCAAAGCCAGCACAACTAGAACTTTCTTTGTTAAAGGCATTTTGAAAATGATTAAATTAATATAATGAATTAGTAAATAATTATAATTATATTAGTAATTATATAATTAATAAAATTACCCACGCGCAACCACACCTCACAAATGCATACATTACCTACCTGCCTCTTGTCACAGTTCACAGTAATGGTAAAGGCCCAGTGCCTTGATAATGACTTTGCAGAGGAGAGAGTGGGTTCTCAGCATTTTGTACAATTGTCAGATTAAAGCGGAAGAGGCAAAATTCGATTCTCTCATCTCATTCGATATATTTCAAGGTCGATACAGTCTTATCCACTGGGTGACAAAGCCTCTATAGAATAGAGCCAGCGAGAGAGATACACACATAATGGGCAAAGTAAATCAGCATTGGTGTTAATCGGGGATCCCCAGTTGCATCCCAAACCTTTCCCTTAGTTTTAAAGGTTGATCCACAGAGAGGCATAGTTGGATAATCCCTGTTGTCAATAAAGGTTCTTTGCGTTGTCTTTGGCTCTGAAGGGTGTGTTTCAAATCTTTGCTCTCTAATTCGATCGGTTGATTGATTGCCCAGTCTACCTTGCTTGGACAGGCTTGGGTGGCAGAGGGGATTTTTACTGGAAAATCTGAGGACAAAGGCAGCATTGGTGAACACTGTAAGAGGAACTTTCCTCCACTACTTATCGTGCTGCTGTTTTGATGATTAATCGAAGGCCATTAGTGTGGAACCAAGGCTGTTGAATTCACTCTTAATTAGTTTCCCTTTTCACCCCTTCTTCCTTTTGCTTTGACATACTGTAGGATACGCATTATCTCCACAGTGGCAGATCAGCAATCTGATTGTGCTGTTCGTCTGGGGCAGCAGTTATTATTGCTGTACTTTGGATTATCGGGACCTTGTTATCTTCACCTGGGGCTTTCAAATACATTGCCCACGTGAGTGGAAGTCACATGCGCACATACCCATTATCCACACACAAGGTCACTAGAGAGAAGGGCATTTAGAGGTGGTGTACTGGTATAAAAGACATTCCCTCTCTCTGAGCTCATCTCTCAGCAGAGATGGACATGCTGAGGTTTAGCCAGTAAATCTCCCCCTTCCCACTCCCACCTCTTCCCCAGCAGGGCCTGTGGATCAATGGGAGCTTTGTAATGTGGCTGAGCGGTGCAGAGTCACACCCACCACCACTAAATTAAAAAGATATGACACTGATGCAGTGTTTACCCCTGACCCTAGCCCTAATAGCCATGCTCACAGTGGGGAGGGTTTCAAGTAGTGTAATTGAAAATGAGGCAATCCTTCCCAACCCTGCCACCATTCCCCTTCCCCTATTGTGTTTCATATAGCTTTTTCTGCTGTTGCGATGGGAAGATTATAGACCTGTCAGCGGCTGTTGTTACTTATGCTATTGAAACACAGACAAGATCTTGATCAGCACATTTAAAATATCTTTAATGAAAAGCACGTAAATGCAATTTATGAGGCACAATATATATTTTATGACTTTATATCGGGCTACACGTACGCAGCAAATTAAATTGTCTCATGCTTTCGTGAATGTGAGAACAACTTGGCGCCTAGTTAGTACCATACAGTATATGTTCAGATTAATGGGGATGTAAACACAAATGTGAAGATACTGTAGCTCAACCTTTACAGGACATTTTCAAGCAACCCATCAGAACTTTGACTTGGGATGAGAATTGCCTATTATCAGAGGTTTTGCTATGATGTCCTGGGCCTGGCATGGAGGTATTGCTTGCTGTGCTGATTGAAGCCAGTTGTTCAAGCCAATTCATCAGTTTTTATATATATTTTTTAGTATTCTTTTCTGAATTCACATCTGCACAGATGTGAATTCAGAATTCATCTTTGCCAGTTGTGAATTCAGATATATTTATTCATCATCTAATTTTTGTTGTATTTGCAGAAAGGTACAGAAAATATTTATGCAAACCACGTACAATAGAATAGAATGAATAAGGCTACAGTATACTTTGTGTGAATAGTTGTTTTGTAGCAATAGAGATTGGCTAATATATTAAAGCTTATGTCAGTATTGGAGCCAGATGTACTCTTAAGGCCATCTATACTGTACATATGCATATTATATGCAAGCAGCATTTCCATCATTACTCCACTGCGTACTTTATGTCGGAAAAATATTTTAAATATACATCCACTAGGAGGCAGTCCGGTGCCTCTGATTATGTCTGGTGCTGCGTGAACTCAGTACAACCAGAATGGTAAATAACTCCTGCATTTAACCACTACCAGCGGCATTTAATCATTTTAACCAGAGCGTAAACTACCCCATGAACATAATCACTAACCTTAACCACCATAAGCAGCAACAACGTTGCAATATTAACACTAGCAATTTCACTCTTCAAAACTCACCGCCACTTGTTTCCGTCTCGCAGAACATCAGAGGATCCATACTGCCCCACGATTTCTGTTATATATTATGTATCGCACCTTGCGTATGCGCACGGATGCTTAGACACAAGGGCTGGGGAAACGTGCACGAAGTAGGGATGGAAAGTACGCCACACGTACGAAAGTACGCGTGGCAGCAAGGTTGCGCATGCGTACTTAACAGTATAAATGGCTGCCTTTAATCCTTAATATCATGCTAATGGTGCAGTATGACCCCATCACACTCATAAGAAGTGAAATGAGAAACCTCTCTCTCAGGTAGCACTCTCTCATTGGTTTACTGTTCTGGACCCAAGCACTTGGTGGCCATTGTAAGTGTGTCTTAAGCACCTCATTGGCTGCAAAAGTCAACAGAGTAGGTTATCGCTTGCCTCCTGCAGCAACGGATGCTATCCCTCATTGAGGTCAGACACTATTAATAGCATGCACAAATAAATAGCCTTCATATTAAATAGACATACATTTTCTGTGACTGTAATACTAGGTAATGAGGATGAGCCAGCGAAGAGCAGAAAGCAGTAGCTAAGCTGACATTGCTGAGCTGTATGCAAGACAAACACCCATCTCTAACGTAGCCTTCTAATTAAAACATTCAGCTCTCTCCCATGGCCAGAGGTGGGCCGATGGGTTATTTGCTGTGTAAGCCTTTTAGGCATTAACACAGAGTCATAGCAGAAACCCCTTCTGACGGTTAATCATTTTATTAAGTAGCCCTGCCCTGGGCTGTGACATTTACATACCCTCTCCGCCGAGACAATGTCGCTCTTGATACTATATTTGAGGTACTGTATTATCGGCCAGCCAATATTAGCAATAACCAGATTGTTTCTGGTGGAATCTGCTGCTTCAGAGCCATTCCTGATCTCTTCATTTCTCTCATCTCGTGTCTTATCTTATCTCTGAGAAGCACATCGATTGCCATGGCCCTTTTTATTTGCAGCGTGTGTGAGAGTCTTCTGATCCGTGTGCCTTGTGCTTTTCCCAGACCTGCGGGAGATGGTGTTTGTCATCCAGAGCCAACAGAACTCCTTCCATGTGAGACAGGCGGAAAGACTGAGATCAGATTTACTGGAGCAGGCAGGCTTTCTCACGGAGGTACTGTAAAAGCCTAACAAAACCTGGACACGCACACGCACACACACACGCAAACACAGTGACAAACACGTCACTGTTATACATTCACATGGAACTATGTGCTGATGCGCTCTGAGCTGCTCTTAAAGAGACAAACGACCAGTACAGCCTCTCAATCTACGGTAGTCAAACGTCTGTGCCACAGTCTGTGCCACAGAACGACAGCACGCCGTATCTGATGCATAGGATCTGCGCCGTATCTGATGCATCTATTAAACGAGGTGTACATGTGATAAAATAAGATCTAGTGCTATAAGAAATGATGTCATGTCATGAAAACTGCTCGTCTTGTCCTCCTATAGTATTGGTTCATGTGTATGACACGTGCAATATTGTTGACATGCATTACAACTGACAACTTAGCCACAGCACACCCACTCAGGTGTTTCCAGTTAATTACACTGATCTCTTGCTGAGGTCAGTGGTAGCTGTGCAGTATATTTGGCTAATGTTAAGCCCATTGCACACAGAGCGGACGTGGAGCGGGTCTGCTTCAGATTGCTGTCGATCGTGCAGTATTCCATATTATGTTAATACTGCACGATCAATGCAGTGCAACGGTTATCATGCCCAACAGAGAGAGTGCTAGTGGGCGAGGCGGATTAAATACACCAGCAGTCCGCCGGCAGTGTGCAAAGCATAGCGGAGAAACGCTGCGCTTCAGCTACACGTGCAGTCTGCTATGTTAAGTCAGAAATGGAAATAGGTATAAGTGTAATGTATATACCTCTACATTCCTTTCCTTTTCATTCTTGACTTTTTATTTTTTTTATTAAAGACTAAGAGACTTGTATAGAGACCTTGTGATTAAATTACATTTGAGTTTCTTCAGTGAGCATGTCATCATGTCATAACGAGATGAAGAGCGTGTTTGTAGAGAAAGATGTTCTGTCCTCTACTCATTAGGTGCCTTTAATGCCAGATGGATGCTATTACGTTCTATTTGGCTGAGAAGTGTACAGCACTAATTGGACAACAGAACATCGTTCCCTATATACTCACACCAATTTTGTTTATTCATTATGGCTATGGCACAAGTGTGCTCACTGTGGTTTTACACTTTGCCTTTTTTCATGTTGTAATGGGATGCATTTTAATATTAACATATGCTCAGTGATTTTCAGAAGTGTAGGAGTAAATTGTAAATTAATTATCACATAGTATTTTAATAAGAGTTAATGGTGCATTCCCTGATTGATTTATAGTGCCCCCTAAACCACACATTTGTAATAATAGTATTTTGCTGCATTAGTTTAAATGCAATGCTTATTGGATTTGCAACATGGTGCCAAATTGCTGTTTCTGTTATATGTAGATACATTGGGCCTCATGGACGTTAGTGAACGCAGCCGGAACGCAGATAGCACACACTGTACCTTTCCGTTTTATATTTGATGTACTGAACTTGTGGTTGATAATTGGTAATCAGTGTATGGCAGCACTCTCAATCTGTAATTTGCTATGCCGAATGCAATGGAATCATGAAACCTGCCGACTCTAAAAAAGAAAACAAAAGTTAACTTGTTTGACATATAATCCACAAGCAGCGGCGTAATAATACCCCCACCCAGACATTTTTTTGAGCGGTTATAAAAATGTTGTAAAAGCTATTTGGAAGATTTGGAAGACATTAAACGATGAACAAAGGAAAAGGTTTCACAGGGCACGCGTGAGCATATCCTCTCAGAACGTCTCCTTGACCTGTGTTTTTGTCTTGGTGGGATTATTATTTTCCCTATGCAAGCAATCTTCCAAACTGGATTACACCTGTTTTTAAGAGGCAGATAATTTTCACAGCAAAACCGACTTGCATTCCATTGCAGTTTTCATACATACATCGGGATAGGGAGTTAATCCCTAATTATGCATCTGCAATATTTGAGCATTCCCATTCATCCCTCAACTCTCGAAAACCCTTAGAAAGTGCAAATTGAGATTGTGCTATCCTGTAGCAGGTAGAATAGCGTTTTAGCCATGTGCGCCCTGTTCGTACACCATGACACGATTAGGCGGAAATTCCGACAAAATTACGCAAAAGCCTGCCAAAATAGAGTCTTGTGAATGATAAAAGCCATTGAAAATGTACATCACTTCTTTATAGTGTTGCTTCAATATGATATATAGACGTTCAGCACTTATGATGTAGCCCTAATGGACGGAAGAGGCCGAGACTACATTGCAATCTCCCTGAACTATCTCCTAAACTCACTGTACAAAGCACATGGGAATCCAAAAACTCACCTTAAAAAGACATTAGCACATGTGTGCTAATGCGTGCATTCCAGTATTTGTTTGCCTAGTATTGCTAATGTTTTCCTCTTCAACGAGAAGCTTTTTTTATAAGTGGCTAAAGACCAGGTCATAGCCGTAGGTCATAGTGCACATCCAAGATAAAATAAGACAATTTATTCTTTTTTTGTGTGCAGACGGTTCACTTTTGATCTTATTAATTTATTTCAGGGAAAAACTAGGTAATTTTCTCTCTGAAATAGAGGATGCTAGTGACTTATGGAAAACATTAACATTAATCTGCTTGAAAGTGGCATTGTGTGACTATTATCCTTAACCTTTATATCCTGAAAATTCAAGACCTACAACCTATGTTAGCAAGAGTCTAGTTATCAAACTAGCTATTAAATGCAACTAATTGGCTTCTATACTCTTCAGTATATACAGTATGAGAAAGACTGTAATGATCATCACAGCTTTCTATCCTCACACACTACTGACACACCACGTATAAAAAATCATGTAAAGACGATAACAGCCTGTGAAATAGTTTGATGTTACAGTTCCTTCATCGAAGGGCGCGTGCACTATCCACCATGTGTCATTATTTGCTCCAGCTCATAATGGTGACCAGTGGCTGCTGTATCTGCAGGTCGTGATGATTAAAACACACTGCTTCCCCCCATCTCTTCATAAGGAAGGGGTCTTGGTGACCCCCATCGTCTCCCAAGTCACAATGAAGCAATCAGTGGGTTATTCTTTGCCAGCTTGTCCACACACACACACACACACACTGCATCTTGTCTTTTGATTAGCAGTGTGCGGCTCACAGAAGCAGTGCCTTCCTTCTTGAAGGTGTTGATATTTCTCATGCATACACAAACGCTTTACTGAAAACTGTTCATCCTGCTCATTCATGTGTTGAGGAGGTAGGATAAAAAACAAGTTAAATCCAAAATGAGTGAGACACTACGACACCGCTATGCTATTATCTTGGCTAGAGCTCCTCTTAGCAACAAACCCCCAGCTGACTAACAGTTTTTAATTACCGAGAACAGTCTTGCCTCAGTCCTGTTGCAGTAATACGCGTCTCAAAATACACAAAAATACATTGTATTTATGTATGTAGACACCCCACCTAATTATTGAGGGTAGATGTTTCAGCCAGGTGTGCATGAAGTTATAATTATAATGCAATCTCCATAGAGCAAATCATGTAGAAAGCTTTCACAAAGAGTGGAGGCTGTTCTAGCAGAAAAGGAGGGGGTCAGCTAGGGCTGAGCGATAAAACAATAATAATTATTGTGATATCATTTTCCTCAATAAAAGTATTATATTTTCATTCATTTGAATTACGAATGAAGCACAAACTGCCAAATGCCAATCATGTCCAGGCTTGGACAAGAGTATCTGAAATGCAACCCATTGCATTTCATTGTTGTTTTTTATCTGGCCAATGATGACGTCCGTGATTGATTAACTAGTGGACAATCTCCCCTCGCTCTACCCCACATTATTTCAATGTGTTATTCTGTTAAAAAAGAATATTGAGCATGTAGACTTCCACGTAGAATGGCCTGCTGCTACGTTACAACCAGTGTGAGGCCACCGGTAGCTGAGCTACCAGTCTTTCTGTCACGGAGAATGCTACACAGCAACAGTGTACAGCTCTTATTTAACGCACGCTTTAAACAATCGGAAAAACAGGCAGGCTCAAAATGTCATAGACTGACTAATAAGAGCCCATTCAAATGGTAAACGTATTGCCAAGACGTGTTTGTTTAACTGCAATCCGTCTGTGGTCTCATTTCTCTGAACGCTGATTACATTTGATGAGTCGGTCATGAACAAATCATTCAAAATGAACAAATCTTTTTACTGACTCAGGCGTGGAAATGAGTCTTCAGGTCTTCTGAGTCTTTGATGCTAGTAGACAGTGCTGCCGATTGCCAAAGATGCACGACACGGCGACTGCCACATCATTAGAACCACCGCCCACCCAAACAGTTTGGTATTTTATTGTTTCATGTTAAAATAAACACTTAACACTTGTTTGTATTAGTAATCTGTCGCCAAATTGTCCATTTTATAAATATAAATAGTTATTTAATAATGAATGTAAATTATGAATGCTATGCCCCAACCCAGCTAGCTACAAAAGTGGAGCTGTCTGGCGTTAACAGGCGACGTGTGATACCAAAAAGTGATTGTCCTATAAAAAGTGACTGCTCACGTGCCTATGTTCAATGGACTCAAAATAATCACAGGATTTGATTCTTTGGGTCTGTGTGAGTATTTCATCACGTGCACCAGCTTTAGCAAGAGACTCAAGTGAACCATATTATTCTCCCACTCTGTAAAGTCGATCCTATATTTGTTACTAAATGGCAGTCTGCAAGTAGCCTATGACATAATAATCTACATAAATTAATCAATTTAGCCAAATATTTCTAAATGTTACATTTTGGCAAGCTCTGGTATCGAACCAGCTATTTCCGTGGTATAAGCGCAGAAGTGCAATGCTTATCATGGTGAGCCAACAACAAGATAAAGTATCAAAGCTGTGACATCCTTACTAGTATGAGGATTTCAATCGTTTATGTGACAAGGACACACTGTCTCAGATTAATCAAATTATCTTGATCTTTGGTTATTTGCTCACGTGACACCATCTTAAGCAACAGAGCCTCAAATTAAACGTTTAAAGATTTGGCTCGTTACACTGAACGAGAGTCAGAGATCCGGGTTGCGCAGAAGATCCGGAATTCCCACCACTAGATTAAAAACGTTCATCGGTCTCTCACGAAGGACCAGAGTGCGCATCTATCTACTTCAAAATAAAAGCTCCGCAAATGTTTAAACACATCTATTGAAAATAATTATTTCACAATTTATTTAGATGACAGGGAGTACAAAATATATAACTCATTAAAGTATATTGGTCAAATATTTTACTTAAATAACGTAGGGCCCAACTATAATTTAAATATAACTATTTATAGAAGACTTTTTGCCACTAGACGACGTACAAATCCCACCAACATCTCAGACCAAAACAGTTGCTCTGTGGCCACACACTAACATGCACGCCCTGGCAGCTGGATTTGAAATGGGATGTCTAACAAGCTCATTGGTGTGATAGTCAGGCATCCACATATTTTTGGCCATAAACGATGCTGTTCCTCCTGACTTTGGTCTGCTATATTCACCAGAATGCCATTCTGTTTTTCTCACAGTGTGAAACATTCCCACTCCTAACAACCCAAACAAAACATTTTTGTGTGTGGGTGTGTGGGTTTGTGTCCATGTATCTTCATTTACTGTGGCTGAATTATATTGTTAAACCTTTTTTAAAGGTACACTCCTTGATTTCTGCCTGGGTTTTTGCTTGTGGTTGAAACCAGCATCACAAAACAGAGTTTTGTGTTGCTTTGAAACCGTGCGTGCCTCTTCCCACATCTGAATTCCGGTTGGTCTGAATTTCTCTCTAACCATACGATGATTTTAGTTTTCAATAAAAACTAACCTGTCTCAGCGGCCGATAACACAGGAGGTATTTTTAATGTTTCAAAATGCAAGGCATACTCTTAAAAAACAGAAAAACAATCCTCTGCCGCTGTGTGTGTGCATGTGTACAAGCGTGCATGTGTGCGTGCGTGTGTGAGAGTAAAACCAGCATAGTAGCCAGCTAGCAAGCCCTGCTAAAACAATAATCGTTTCTATTGTTACAAGTATGGGTGTCGCGATATACTAGTATTGACGATAACCGTGATAATAAAAGATGAAATATTTATATTTTACTGAAAATACACATGCGCCTTAAAATATAGCGTAAGGTTGTTTCAGGCGCATTCAGGCTAGACAGAATGAGACCATGGTTCTATGAATAACCAAAAATAAAAGAAAGAAATCAGCAAATGAGCCTTCGTATATGCGCTGGGGAAACAGTTATGCATCGACCGGAGGAGCACACACCAGTGAATAAAGGGATGGGCGCGTTGCCCATCGGCACAGCTCCAGTTGTTGCATTAAAAAAGTGTTGTAGTTTTTTTCTGTTTCTAAAAGACAAGGCTAACTCCCTGTGACATGTTGGTGTAGGTGTGTTGGTGTGAAGAAACTAAAGAAGCTACTTCGTTGATAACAAGCATAGCCTGCCCTAGGCTAGCAAGCACATGTGCAGCCCCATTGCCAAACAACACATCAACACATTTTTTAATCTGAAGGTTACAATCCCAAATCGATTGTTAACAATAGCAACTAATATGGTTAACTTCCCTTTACCTTGCATGTTTAGTCTCGAGCCATCAGATTCCCTTTCAATGGAAAACATAAACATTGCATCACAAAGTATTGAGTCACAAATATGAAATCCCATCAAGGATTATACAAAATGCCATCTTTTGGACATCTGCTGCTACTACAGGTAAAATAAAGCTTTGATACCTCACAACAAAACAAGCAGTAAACAAAGTTGAAGATGTATTTAACTGATAGTTTTATTTATATAGAAGCAATAATATCGTTATTGTGAATTATTTTGGATACGATAATGGTGTAGTGATAATCTGATACTGTGAAATCCCTAGTTACATATAAAATGTATTATTTTTTTTAGTGACTTAACTATGCTAATATTGTGTTAGTGAAACAGTTTTAGCCTATATAAAAAACTATTAGATATAAAAAATATTGCTAATAGACACCTCTGGGTATCCAGCGACAGCCTCCATGAATGACATTTCCTAGCAACTGTCAAGTTTGTTGACACCACCACAGAGGACAACAGGAAAAAGAAATGCACATTACTCTCTCAGCATATAAGCCTCTTGTGTAATGTTCTTTTACCTGTGAAGTGTCATGACATGCACATGTTTTACTATAGAGATAAGACAGTTGGCAGGAATAAGGGCAAGTCAGACCAAGGAGAGCCAATCAGCACTTGTGTAGTTGCAGTCTGACCCCTGACCTCCAGGACAGCCGTCACTCCTCCTTTTTAATTGTACGGTTGACCAACAAATGTTTCTCTGTTCTGCTTGTGTGATTTCCAGAGTCCACCTGTGGTATTGCTTCTTCACAGTCTATCAGATAATGAAGGGGACTGGAGTATTCTCCCTGCGCTTCCTTAGTAAGTGCACCAGAGTGCTTAGCTTGGAGGAGCTTCAGTCACAGGACGCACACAATATGAGCAATGTACAAATAAAAACAAAGCTCTACACAATGCAGTCACGATACAGTGTGTGCACTTTGTGTGAGAGGTGTTTTCCTGGTTTGGATGTACTGTATTAGACGAGATAGAGCTTAATACCCAGAGAGAGATTGAGGCCTTAGATTGGAAGGCGTTACGAATGGAGGGATTTGAAGGCTATCGAAGTACTGCGGACTATTCTTCAATTTAATGCAGGCTGTGTTTGAGATTAGCTTGTTGACCATCTTTTGGACAAAAGCCTTGCAGTAGGCTGCCATATATCAATTGCTCTTGTATAGCAATTATTTTTTACTGACATTTCAAACATATTTTGTTGCTGTTTTCAGAGACTATACTCATCCATGCCTGTGCTGCAATCAGCCTATGCAGCCGGGATTTCTTGAAAAAACAACCTTGCTCCAATATACTGTAATATACAGTAGCCTAATGGACCTATATCAAAAAAAGTCAAATCGTTATGCTATTATGTTATTTATTGTAACAATTCCACATTCTGGTAAGTTGAGGGTGGACGCATTGCTAGGGCAGATTCTGAATCCTGATCCTGAAATTCAATGTTCCGTGTAAAGCCAGATTTTTGATCTGATTGTTCTCAGTCGAGTAATCTCCTCTCGAAGCAAGATAACCTCGAAGACCATCTTGCTTTTGAAAGGTTAACGATTTGTCTTGAAGTTCTCTGTTTAAAGCTTTTTGAGATAAAGGCTGTGTTCAATCAGCGAATGGATCCCCCTTCAAACAATAAATGAAATGCATTGCTCACCTCATCTGGAAGCTTACTGGACAATAGGTGTATACCTCAGTCCCAAACTTATTAGAGTGGATTGCACAGAGAGCGATGTGCAGAGCGGAACAGATAGCAGGGTGGCATAGAGACTACAGTAGCTGTGACCTGCCAATCCTATACTTATCTGTTATTGAAGTCCAATGCTAAGCCTTCAAGAACAGCAAAAGTAATCTCCTGCATTGTGTATCTCACAAGTTTATCCAACTCCTTTGGGAAGAATTCATCCTGGATAGTGTTTCTTGAGGAGGAGACCAACGTGAAGATGACCAAGCTTGTTCAGGTCCTGGCAAAGTTTGATAGGAGAAAAGTGAGTAATTTTGTCATTTTAAACATGCACCTTCTTTACAAAATACCGCCAGCATAATATAAAAAAATTATAATTTCAGCAAAATACTTTCTTTCGTCTGTATTTAGTAATTTCCTTAAATTACAACATTATTCACGGTCTGTAATTTAAAGCATTCACTTCATCAGCACCCACCCATAAATCCATATACTGTTTGAAATAAAAACAAAAATCCATCATCACCAACTGTTCTTTTTTTTTCACTCTAGCACTCTATCTGATGCATTGCACAAAATAACAAAAACACATTTTGGTGCGAGGTCACAGAAATTGCTTAGCTGTGCTAATGTCTTTTAGAGCACCCACAAAATGACACCAAGAATAATAGTTTTATGCCAGAAAAGGATGTAATACCACAAGACAATGTTTCCTTGTTGCTAATTGTTAATATTGCATTCACCTCTGCAACCTCTGCAAACATAAATTTGAAGCCAGATCTAGAAACAATGCTAATTACGCTTAGATATGAAGCCCGTAGGTTTTTCTCTTTCTCTTTTCTCATAACTTTATGAGAAAAGTTATGTTGGGTAGGCCTCAGGAAAGGCCACGCATAATGGTGAACATCAACCCTTTGATCTTTTGCTGGAGCATTTTGAAACCTGCATGTTAATGAGAAGAAGAGGGAATGAATACAGCATCTTCATGATTTCATTTTATTCATTACAGCAAATAAAGCTCTCTGATAGGTGTTACTTTCCAATTTGGCCTGTCTAGGATTTTGCCAAGCAAGTTGAAAATTTGTGTTCAATTTAAAAATGATCCCCATGTATCTTGTATGTTGTATCTATGTTCTTCTCAAGGGAACAAAGAACTTAAAAGGACTTACTTGGTGAAAAATCCTTCTTATTTTTACAAATCTGGAATTACAGTCAATAACCTCAGACAGAAATTAGATTTTATTTCACTTGAACAAATTACGTGAATTGGACCACTGAAATATAGCAGCAATGATTAAGGTATTGTTCTAAATTGTGTAATGTTCTTGGATTCATTGCTGTTTAAAATAATATTAATGATAATGCTATGCTCTCTGGCTGGCATGAGCTTTATTCTATGAGAAAATCACATTTATTTCACCATCCGGCTTTTACTTATGCATATGGAAAGAGTTGCAAAGAGTGACAATTTAAGTGGGATATTTTCCAATTGCAATAAAATGAATAAATATGTCTTCACCACAATGAATTCAATAAAGGCTAACATGCACTGATAATGACACTGTATCTTTATTTATTAGGAGTGGTTTCTTGGCAAGCCCCTCCATGATGAAGAGTCCACCATCATCCATCACTATGCATTTGCAGAGAATCCATCTGTGTTTAAATACCCAGACTTTGCTGCTGCTTGGGCTTTAAGTATCCCCCTCGTTCAGCGGTCAGTACATCATTATTGCCCCCCTTTTTAAATTTGTTTGTAATTCGCTTTTAATTAGTTTTTGTTACATGTTGTACTTTGTAAAGTGTCTTTGGGTCATTGAGAAGCACTCTATAAATACAGTGCATCATCATCATAATTATGTCTTAGTTCAACTTGTAGCTCATTCACTATACTTATATATTTACACTGCTGTGTAAAGGCTAACCATTTTTCTGTATTCCGGAAATGTAAATTTTAGACTTGCAAACAGAGTAAAAGATGAGCCGCTGAAATCCGACTTCACTATTGACCTGAAGCATGAGGTAAGATGACTATTTAGGCTAATGTTTGCTAGCTTGGCTACACCTGACATATGTCTTTTTGATTACAGTCTAGAAACTGTTTTGGCTTTAGTGTTCACACAGATGGTGGAGCAATCAGGGACCATGGGGGTGGATGTGATGATGGTCAAGTTAAGCATGTGCTTCTAAATGGTGGTAGAGCTAGAGGAAGTGATGCAAACATAGGGCTGTCGCAGTGAAGAAAATGTCCTTGCGGTGATTAAGGGTTCCCCAATACCGCGGTCTGCGGTAGTATCGCCATTTTTTTGTTTTTGTTTTGAATGGTCAAGTTTGTTGCGCAGAGCTTCCGAAATAGTGTGATTCTGGGTC
>JAODUH010080634.1:0-15391 GCA_027564835.1 Typhlichthys subterraneus
AGGTGTGTGTAATGACAAGACAAGCAAGGGAGTGAAGGGAAACCCCAGAAAGCATGCAGGGCCATTAAGCCGTGACAAATGGATTACAGTTACTGTTTATTTTTTTGTAATTAGTTACAAGTAACTGATGACATGTAGTAAGTTACGTTCCAACCCTGGTTATATGCATTTATCCCGCCTGCGTGAAATACCACCCCTACCCTATCTCGTGTCCCGCCCACCATACCACCCTTAAGACCCAAATGACCACGTCTCAGACGGACAGCCTGCGAAGAGCTAAGGACTTATTATAAGTTGGATGACCGTCGCTAGGCAACACTGTCCTTTTGTTAGGTAAGTAATTATTGTAAATATGTACATTGTGCATATACAGTAGGAGAGACAAGTTACTCAAGGCGCTTTGGCAGCACTGCGAACTTGGACAAGACCGGATGAAAATGCGTAGCGAGCCCACTTGTACTCAAAAGGGCGTAATGTTAATTCGCTGTATACATTGACAGTGACTCAGTCACATTAAATTAACCTATGTAGGTTTATTCCTATTAGCAGACCAGGCGACTACTTTCTAACAGTCAGTTTTGGCTGCCTGCCTGTTGAATTCTTCTTCTTAGTATGGTAGCCTGGCATTGTAGACTACAGTCCCGTAGATCTTCCATTGATGATTCTGGAAAGGTGGGTTCCAACATTTAAACTTTAAGATATGTGAACTTGTTTTAAAATGTTGCGCATTGTAAAGCACTAGGCTTACCTAATGTACAAAAGCCTAATTTGAGACAAGCAAAATGTCTGTTTTTTATGCGTTGCTGCGGTATTTAACAGTCATATGTAGTCTAGGGCTATACGCTGCCATACTGTACGACTCTTAGATGTTGTACCCGAACTGGTTGTTGCAGGTTTACAGTGTTCTATATTCAAATTCCCATGTGGTTGAGTTTTGATGTTTTGTACCCTACACACACACACACACACATATATATATACTTGTCGGTTGATTATTCATATTAATATAATAATCATAATAATAATTATTATTATGGATCCTTTTCTGGAGACACCGCGTGTGGTGTAGGCTAAATGCATTATTTTTGTACCTTTGTGTTTCATAAATTATTGGTGGAAAAGAGAGACCACCAATTTTGTATAACTTAGACTAATAGCAGAAGTATAGTATACATATATGTGTAAATGTAAAATACTAACTTGATTTTTTAACACAATTCATTATAAATTCAAATTGACTATTGATTGCATTTTAGACCATACATCCCTATATTAGCATTCATTCTCACTACACTATTTATCATTTTGTTAACCTTAACACTGTTTTTTTGCATTTTAATTCTTACATTGTTCATTGGTCAAAATAGTTATTTAATTGAGGAGTAGTCTGCAATTATATAAACCAACCAAATACATTTTCTGTAATGCTTTATATTATTTGTTAAAATAGCAGACTAATGTGTGGAAACTATAGTTGTTGTATTGTGATATAATTGTAACTGGTTAGTTGCCAAATACTAGTAATATAGTCTGCTGAGATCTTCAAAAGGGGGGCCGTGACCCCTAGTGGGTCCTCAGAGTTACTGCAGGGGGTCTGTGAAATTATTTGATCCCAAAATCTTTTTGGTACAAAAAAGTAAATAATTTACAAATTAATTTGGCCTCCCTAGACATTATTGTTAGGCCGGTTTATTAAGCAATGTTGCTAGGGGGTCCCTCTGTTTCTTTTAGCCACGAGGTCTTCTAGGGTGTGCCCATGAAAATTTTGCCAAATGTTCTCTGACAATGCCAATCAAGTTTTCTTTGCAGTTGCCTCTTGTTTGGTGTTCTTTGGTGAATTAATCTGATGAAACAAGACCTATTGTCAATTTAACAATGTATTCATTTAACAAACAGGAGCACCAGTAGAGTGCACCAGACAACAGCCCGTAAAGAACAAAATCACCCCCCTCCATCCCACTACATCCCCTATAAGTAGCAACTAGTTACATTTGTTTATTTGCCTACTCTGATGACCATCTTAAGGCTAACAGCTAATGGTGTTTGATAACAGTTTAACAGTTAGATATATTCCAAAGGAAATAATAGCACATTTCTCAAATAATAGTTCTGAAATATATATATATAAATATTTTAAGATAATGTTTAGTTATGACTTCCTATAGTTTTCATTGCCTTGGCATGCTTTAGACATTTGTTTAGCGCACCAGCATTTGTCTCACACATATATAATGGCATATGTTGTTGACCAGTGATCATGTTGGATTGTTGACCAGTGATCCAGTGTAGAGCCTAGTCTGCTATAACTATGTGTAACGACATCAAGACAGTTGCGCTGCAGCCATAAATTACGTAAATTTTACTCTCAAATACTTCAATACATGCGACTGTGCTATCTGCAATAAGTTTCTGGTGGCGACCTTGTAATGTGTTTATCTTTTGCGCAAGAGAGCGGGGTTCGAGTCCCGGCACTGAAATACCTTGGTTATCAGCAACTGCTGTTAAAAGACCTGATAAAAAACTACAACCCTGAATATCTTCTTTCTTTTGATTTTTATCAATATTGATTTTTATCAATATTGATTTATATGAAAGCAAATAGGCCTGCCTACCTGCTTTCCATATTATTACATCACGCATTAGCCTAGTATATTTGGTGATCACCTCACCTCTCTAAACATTGTTTTGGTTTGGAAATATACCCAACGGCACACTTCCTATCCAAGTGCTCAGGAGTTGCAGTCTTCTGAAATTGAATATTTAAAGGTGTGCTATACAATATTAAACACATTTTCTAGTTTCAGTAGGGAGTAAGAGAATGAGAACTTATTTTGTGTTTTGCAATCAGAGTTTCTATCGTTTGGTTTCATGTCGTGTGTGTGCGTCCATCCCATGAAGCATTTGATTCGGCCTCAGACCCTGGCAGCGCTCAGTGCGACATCTAGTGGCAAGACGTGCTCATGGCGCCACTATAAAGCCACGCCTCTCTTGTCTCCCACCAGGTACATCTTCATCTGCTGCCTGCCGGCTCTGCCCCCCCTCTAACGCATGTGAGAGCAGAGAGAGATCGAGAGGGAGAAGACCACGCCGCTCCGCCCAGCCAGGCCCACCAGCAGCTACAGCCAGGGGCATTGTGGCAGCAGCCCCTCCAGCATGCCTCGCTGCAGGTTCAGCCTCTTCAACGTAGTGCTGCTGGTCGCCCTGCATGGTGCAGCGGTGATGCTGCTCGTTGGCTGGTACGGCCAGGGGGGAAGCCCCTGTAGCGGCTCCGGCTCCTCCTCCTTCCCCGGGGGAAAAGTGCACGTGCTGATCGTGTCGTCGTGGCGCTCGGGCTCGTCGTTCCTGGGCCAGACGTTCAGCCAGCACCCGTCGGTCTTCTACCTGATGGAGCCGGCGTGGCACGTGTGGACGGAGCTGGCGTCGGCCGGCGCGCGGACCCTGCGCATGGCGGTGCGCGACCTGGTGCGCGCCGTCCTCAGCTGCGACCTGTCGGCGCTGGAGGCCTACCTGCCCGAGCGCCACAACGTCTCCAGCCTCTTCATGTGGAGCCACAGCCACGCGCTGTGCTCGCCGCCTGCCTGCGCGCTGGGCGTCCCCGGCAACCGCACCACGTGCGAGCAGCGGTGCGGTGACGCCACACGCGGCTTGCGCGCAGCCGAGGAGTCGTGCCGCGCCCACAGCCACGTGGTGCTGAAGGAGGTGCGCTTCTTCGAGCTGGAATCGCTCTACCCGCTCCTGCGGGACCCGGCGCTGGATCTGCGCATTGTCCACCTGGTACGGGACCCGCGCGCCGTGCTGCGCTCCCGGGAGGAGTCGGCTGCCTCCTTCGTCCGCGACAGCGGCATCGTCCTGGAGCACCGCGACGCCTCCGAGGAGGACACGCAGTTCCTGGTGATGCAGGAGGTGTGTCGCAGCCACGTACGCATCCACGAGCTGGCCGCGCTGAAACCGCCGGACTTCCTGAAGGGCCGCTACATGATGGTGCGCTACGAGGACATGGTGCGCAACCCCCTGGAGGAGATTGGGGCCATGTACGCCTTCGTGGGCCTGGAGATGACGCCCCAGCTGGAGGAGTGGATCTACCGGGTGACCCACGGCAAGGGCAAAGGCTCCAAGAAGGACGCGTTCGAGATCACCTCGCGCAACGCCGAAGACGTCTCGCTGGCATGGCGGTCCACACTGGGTTACGACAAGGTCAAGCGTGTGCAGAACATGTGCAAGGGCGCCATGTCAATGCTGGGATACAGGACGCTTGACAGCGCCAAAGAACAAAAGAGGCTGGATGTGGATCTGCTCGTTCCCAAAGAACAGTATCAGTTTAGCTGGCTGCCCGACAAGCTACAGCAGAAATAACATTTCAAACGTGGTAACGTTATATTCTCAAAGACTAGGAAGAAGCTATTCTAACCCGTACGCACTCTGTGGGAATTTAAGTATTGGCAGTTCAATTAAGTACATTAGTTCTTAATTTAGTCGTACAATAGCATAATGCTTGCTTAATTAATTAAGTGCTTATAATTAAATGCTAGTTAATGGTTTGTGATAAACAACACTGTTCATTTTGAAGAGAAACAGAAATCTGAACACATATGAATGAAGCAATGTAATACACAGCAGCGGAATCATCTACTTGAAACATGAGGATAACTTATTATATATCTAGCATAATCTATTCATTTCAGTTGGTAGTGACTGATATTGGAGTGAGCTGCTAATTTCCTGTCCATGCATTTAAAGTAGTATTGTAATAGTGTTTTGATTCTAGCCAATCACCAGGCCAGACATGTCAATTACTTTTGTCCTATACCTTTATCCTGCAGGTACTAAATATGCATTGCTTTGAATTTAAACCTGTAGATGTTTTATGACACGATTGGATACCTTCGCGAAGGATCAGGATAACTCTTAAGATTTAAAATTGTAAATCTGAATTTACATGATTTTGCGAAAGGCTAATAACACAGGATTGCTATTCATCATAACATATTTAGAAATGGTGTAAACACATACATTCTTGTTTATCTTCATCTTATGTAACCATCTCTCCCATGTCCCAACTTTAGCAAATGTTTCTGTCCTAAATAAAAAATAGAAATGATGTTTGAAGTTCTGGAGATCCTCCTGTCCCTGATACTCCATAGATGATGATGATGATGATGATGATGATGGAAACAATCGGGGCCGAGATGAGGTTGTTATTTCTGCTATATGATATTCAGACAATGTTATTCACTTAAAGGTATAGTAAGTAAATCTGGAAAAGGCTTTTTGGTATTTGATCTTGACCAAAACAGAAACGCCTCTTCTCTTAAATGCTCTCTTCAATATACACATTATCAATGCTTAAATCCTCACACACATCCCCTTGTGCACCATTAATGACCCCAAGAGGTTCCAGCTTTTATAACAACGGTTTTACAGATTGATTGTTGCATTATCATGTATTCTACACAAGATTTGATCTTTTTGATTTGTCAACCTTGTGTTGCCGTTAGCAGGCCTATAACTAACCTATAAGTCCAGACCGTAGCAATACGTCTTTAGTCTACTGCAACAGATATAGCAGTATGTCATTTGAAATCAATATGTGCTTAGTTGTTCAAATGTTTTGCCTGTCTAGATATCGATAAGCAGAAAACATTTTTTGTGCATTCCTAATATTTCACATCTCATACCACAGTATTGTCCTTTGAGACCAATTCAAAGTTTTATTTTTTCCTCTTCAGGAGAACTTTGGCCAATTTTTTTGTCCTGTTGTTTTGAGACTAGGTTAAGAATATCTCACTGCTAAGTGTGGATTGAAAAATATTAGAATTTTTAAGGCAGCACATTCTAGGGTTTATTTGGGTAAAACAAGACTTGAGATACATCATATACAGAAGGTTTTCAAATGTTAAAGAAAAAGCGCATTTTGTATAAATAATATTTAAATTTTTAGATTATATATATATATATGTATATGTGTGTGTGTGTGTGTGTATGAGTATTCAATTCCGTTATTAAAAGATAGTGTAAACCCACTATTTTTGTTTTTTAAAGCCACAGTATCATGGAGCCCTAATTATGTGAACGTGTATGTTTGATTCCAGTTGTATTTCTATTTTGTACCCTACTGAATAATTGTGCAGATTTGGTACGTGTAATTTAAACTAATTACTGGAATACATGTGTATTGTTAAATTATTATTTTAATTAATTGCATGGTAAGCTATACTGTGAAGCTTTTTTAAGTTCGAAGTACATTATTTAATCATGTGCGCCCTCTGCTGGAAAAACTAAAAGACAACAAGGACAATTTTCCATTATTAGATGCAGTGTTACACTTACGTAACCAGACAAGCCAGAGGAATTGTTGTCCATCTGGGGAGCCGTACATTGAAACTATTTGTTAATGGCAGGTACTTGCAAAAAAATATTCACACATTCAAAATGATTCCTAGGCTTTCCAGACTGATTCTCACGGCGAAATTAAACTGAAGCGATACATGATCTCGCGAGACTAACACTAATGTGAAAAAGGCCAAATGTTAACGTGTTGCCTACATACACTTATTAAGGTTGCCTATATACTCTACACGAGGTATCTGACATAGACATGCATACACTGGTCTACATACACCCAATTCAACAGTTGAATTTAAACTTGACAGACATATGCTATAGTATGCTACAGTTTCAAAAAAAATGCGAAGTAATCTTTGCTTAGGCTAACAGCCTACTTCTTTATTGCATAGAATATAAAAGTCTTCATACCTACGTAATGTATGGAAGTCCATAGAGGACTAAATTCAAATGAAAATGCAATCCCAAATAGCATTTTAATTGTCAAACAATTCCATGCTTTAGAGTTGACTTAATTCAAATGAAAATGCAATCCCAAAATTGCATTTTCAAAATAGGCCTGACAGATTTTATTTTCAAAATGAGATTGAGTTTAGTCAGTGAAAGTGCGCGTTGATTTGAAAATGTATTTGCATTTGAAGGGAGGCGCTGTTTATCTTATTTCAGTTGAATATGGTCCGCTGCAAAGCGCATTTGTCTTTGAAAATGAAATTGTTATTTGGGATTGCATTTAAATTTAAATTGTGTCCACTAAAATGCGGGGAATATTTAGAAAATGAAAATGCAATTTTGGGATTTGATTTTCATTTGAATTAAGTCCACTCTAAAGCGTGGAATTGTTTGACAATTAAAATGCTATTTGGGATTGCATTTTCATTAGAATTTAGTCCTCTATGGACTTCCATTTTAATGTAGTCTTGCATACCAAAATCAAAAGTGTTGCAAGAGAAAGCAAAAATGTAAACAACAACAGTTGGCCTACAGACAAATTGCAGAAAGCGAAAGATAAAGCTGTAGGCCTATCTGAACATTTTAGGCAGACCAATGGGCCTAGTAGGCCTACCTGCATTCAACCTACAAAAGTAGGTCTACGTTTTCAGTGTAGATGTTTTGCTTAAGGTGTCGAGTCCACTATAGGACGGTCAGAGTAGACAACGTGAATTTAATATGGGTCATAGAGGTAAGCCTATCTAGAAAACGGTTTGAGCCTGTATTGCCATATGGAGAGAGTTGATGGAAGTCAAAGCCACCGCTTCTAGAAGCTACCACGTGGCGTTGGATCAGGATCGCGCATGCGGTAGATGAACAAGAATAACAACAACAACAGTTCGTCCTTGCGCTCCGTGCTTGCCTTGCGCGCCTGGGGGCTGCAGAGGAGAGGAGAGGGGAGGAGAGGGGAGGAGGGAGCGAGTATCCCCGCACCGCCTCCTCGCCACCGGCGGGCGGTGATTGGAGCTCCCGCAGAGCCCCGCGCAAGCCCATTCGTTGACGGAGGCGAGGCGCGGACAGAGCAGGCCGCAGGCGGCAGGCTGCAGCAGGTGAAGACCGCGGCGTGGAGAATGGACAGTAGCCATGGCTAGGTCGGCCAGCAGAAGCACAAAAAGCGACGGCGGCGGCGGCGGTGGCGATTCCGGGCGAGTATCCGCTCCCGCCGAGCGCGGCGAGTCGCGGGACCTCGTCGACCCCCGGGAGCTGTCTCTTGAAGCGGTGCTGAAGTCCTACGAACAGCCCATCAACGAGGAGCAGGCGTGGGCGGTGTGCTACCAGTGCTGCAGCACCCTGAATCTGCCGCACCCGACGGTCTGCACGATGTGCCGGGTGAAGGATCTCTCCTGTATCATTCTCAGCAGAGACGGGACCGTGTCGTTACTGCAGCAACCCTGCAGCAGCGGTAGGACCGTCGTTTAGAGAGTATTATCGGCCCATCGTATCTGTTTATTTCGTTATAAAGGTCACGCAATACACAAAGACAATCATAATAATAATAATAATAATAGTATTATTATTATTATTATTATTATTATTATTATACTAGATTGTTATTATTATTATTATTAGACTAGATTATTATTATTATATTATAATTAGTGTTGTTGTTGTTGTTGTTGTTATTTAGACATAGGCCTACTATTCTGCCAACAGGAATTATTTTGAATTAGGCCGAAGTATTATTATTTGATATTCACCTTCAAAACATTAGATTGTTCAAACAGAAACTCAAAGTTTGGCTGTTTGGACTGATCGTCTCTGCAGCAGCCTATATCTGTCCAATGGCCTCGAGCTTTAGAAACCACGTAGCCAGTTCAGTAAATTAGGTGGTAGGCTAATGACTGTTCAATCTGCTGTGAGAGAATTGCAGGACATTTGGCATGGTCTTAAAAACATCTGAGAGATCAAACACAACTAGGCTGCAGTTTAACTAAACTTTAATTAGTGGAGCAAATAGTTTAACAACATATGTTACCATTGATAGTGTTGAGTCAGTGAGTGATGATTGTTTCTTAACATATTCCCTGAAACTAAATTATATAAATTATGTAAAAGTCGTTCATATGACCAATGTCATGAGCACAAAATCGTTTTTTGATTCTTGTTAAGTTCGTAGATTTTGGCACTTTGTTGGTAGACTACTTATAGCATAGCATTTCTTTCCTTGTAGATAACACATGTTGTAAATGTCCTGGTATGTTAGATAACATATGCTATGTTGTAAATATATAAGCAATTATCCTTGATGACATGTCAGTTAACTTAAGAGAATGTTGGTTGTATACAACAATGGTATGAACGGTTTGACGAATAAATTGCTTTGGATAAAAGCTTATGCTAAATTCTATACAAGGAAAAGAGCTTTAAGTCTTTTCCCCAGATCTTAATGGGCTCAATAGCTTGAAACAACCATGTTTTAAAGAGCACTCTGTGTTTCTGTTTTATTTTATTTTTAATTGTTCTTTAATTTCTGGGTTTGTGCAAACCCGTGTTAACATTAACTTGTAAAATATAAATCTCAAATTATATACCTTATTGTATATTTACTTTAATAAAAATGCATGTGATTTAGTGAAAATGTGAGGAATATAATACAGTCATTCATTAATAAAAAGGTTATACGTAGACCTACAATATACTAGGCCTACATGTAAAACTTTAGCGCATATAAATATAGACAAATAAATGTGGACTTCTTGTGGGGAATATATGACATGAAGGCATTTTCCATGTTATGATAATGTCCTGTCCTGAACACTGTTACTGTACATCTGGAATAATGCATCTGGAATAATGACACATCATTAGGCAGATATATTACTTTCCTTTTAATTGATATTATGATATCATGCATGAGAACTAATGGGACTTTGGTTACTACAAATCTTAGCTCACTGAACACATTCAGAACGTTGGTTCAGTCCATTGAACCAATGTTCTGAATGTGTTTTCATAGGATCTCTGGCTAACTGTCTGATTAACTGTTTTCAGTTGAGAGTTCCCAGACAATATGCAAAGCAAATGCTTAGCATATTGCATATTGCTTGCAAAATCTGATTGCTTTACTGTGCCAGAAGAGTCTCCACTACACTCAAAACAGTGGGAAGTGTGCATACAATATGTGTGAATTGGAGTGTGATCGTCAGATTTACACCCGAACAATCTAGTCTTGAGAATTTTGAATGAAATAATTACTCTTATTTAAACAAGGTCTTTCATGGGGATTGTAAGCAGAAAATACAAATTCAGTGTGTTGACACTACATACAAATATACTACCCTAACCCTGAGTAATACTGTAAGTAATACTTTTAGACTTCCAATTTGATGATGCCTTTTAAAGGAACACTTAACATAAAGAGGAACCCTCTTTATGAGAGTGCTGGAACTGCCTGCCTGTCTGCCTGCCTGTCTGTGTCTGCTTGCCTGCTTGACTGCCTGTCTGTTTGCCTGCTTGTCTGCCTGCCTGTCTGTCTGTCTGTCTGCCTGTCTGCTTGCCTGCCTGTCTGCCTGTCTGTTTGCCCGCCTGTCTGCCTGTCTTGTCTGTTTGTCTGCCTGTCTGTCTACCTGCTTGCCTGCCTGTCTGCCTGTCTGTTAGCCTGCCTGTCTGCCTGTCTGTCTGCTTGCCTGTCTGCCTGTCTGTCTGCCTGCTTGCCTGCCTGCCTGCCTGCCTGTCTGCCTGTCTACCTACCTGTCTGCCTGTCTGTGTCTGTCTGGGTCAACCAGATGGCCAGAACACACAGCCTGCTGTCTGTTACCAGGCGTGGGAAACAGACAGGTATTGGATGGTAGGTGACCCTGTTTGTCTATTGTCCCAGCTTGTTCAACTGGTTCAGAGGGGGCTCATGTTATTGTCCTGGCCTGGCTTTGTGCTGACATGAAAAGCAGCTGACTTCACCTGATTCACACACACACACACACACACACACACACACACACATTGTGTATCTGCTGCTATGGTGATCGCCACCTTGCCAGATATCAATGGGGCACTGTGTGTTTGTGTGCGTGTGTGTTTTATCTCTGTTCTCTCTCTTGATGGGAAAAGATTATTTGATTGTTTGACTCAGCTCTCTCTCTCCCTCACCCTCTCTCTCTCTCTCTCTCTCTCTCTCTCTCTCTCTCTCTCTCTCTCTCTCTATCTGTTTACCAATCTTACTTAACCCTAACTGTGTTCTGGTCTTTTTTTCTGCTATGTTTTCCTCCCACCTCTCTCCATTGCAGTCTATCTCTCCCTATGTCTCTCTCCCTCTCTCTCTCTCTCTCTCTCTCTCTATCTCCCCCTCTCTCTCTCTCACTCTCTCTCTATCTCTCTCTCTCTCTCTCTCTCTCTCTCTCTCTCTCCATTGCAGTATCTCTCAATTCAATTCAATGGGCTTTATTGGCAGGAATGTTATGATGAGCAATATTGGCAAAGCACTTTACAATGTAATAATGATTACAATAGAATAAGGGTTTATACAGTTGCTAAAATCACAAGGAAATATTAAATCTCTCTCTCTCTCTCTCTCTCTCTCTCTCTCTCTGCTGAAAACAGACTTTTAGGCCTCCTGGGTGTCGTTATTGAAATCTGAGCCGAGACCAAGTGCCTCTTAGCACACACTTGTGCACACACACGCACGCACGCACGCACGCACGTGCATGCAGACATCAGACTATTGCACTGTAATGCAAGACTGGCTTGTGCTTGTGAGCATTGCAGCAGTATGCTGCATGTGGTTTAATGGGAAGCGGGTTGATTTATTGCAGGTTGATTTTTGTTCTGAGGTGTTTTGCCGAGGAATAAAAGCTTTGCCTCACATTTGTGTGATCTCCGTGAGCAATAATCCGGTTGTATCACGTTTGTAGTTGTTTTGGTACCTCACATGGTTTTTTGTGAGGAATAAACGTATTGGCCCAAATGTGTTAGTTCGCACCAAATGTCTCCTCACATTTGCTAGCTTACCATTTTCTGTGTTTGCAGAAAAGAGAGTGTGGTACTTCTACACATGCAGCCCTGGCTCCGTAAATAGGAGCATAAACAAGGCGGCGATCACTGCTCACAACAACAATGCCCTTGGATTTGCAATGCGTTTCAATGGGGGAGGAGCTTCTGAGGGAGTTTGTTTTGATTTGAGCTTGAAGTTAGCAAGCATTGTCTAGAATTACTAACTCTGTCTTTTAAAGTGCATCTCTCACAGTCACACTAACTAGTCTGTGAACCCATCGATGGCAATGAAGCCTCTGGCGGCAAGGTCTAATGTTTCCTCTTCAATCCACATACTGTATGCATGCTAATAAAAAACTAAATTATCATCAGACAATAGTCGTTTAGGTTAAAAATTGCTTTTCGGCCAATGTTATCCTCCTTATGCTCTCCACAATGGATGCGTTGTCAATATTACTTGGCCTACAGAAACCAGGATGCATCCGTTACCAATATTATGTCACTGCGTGCAGATTCTGTGTATTCATTTGCAGAAATCTGTTTTAGGTTACTAACAAGTGCTGTGTGTGTGTGTGTGGGTCTGTCTGTCTGTCCCTCTAGATGACATGGGACCTGTCCCCTTTCAAGAGCGCCAGGTGAGTTTTTTTTCACCATTCAGCCCATGTAACTGACACTTGGCAGTTGGTGTTACCACTACACAAGTGAACACCCAGATAAAATGTGTTGCTGACTGACTGAATACTAAATGTTGTGCAGACCCGTATGCCGTCACATGTTAAAGTCAAGTCAGTTTTATTTATGTAGCCCTTATTAATGGGGTTGCACGATATTGACAAAATGTGATATTGCTATATTAACCATGAAAACTGCAACATCGATATTGTTTTAGATATTTTTAAACATAAGTAAACACAAAAGTTATTGGAAACTGCATCAACATAGATTCATAACAGATTAAACAAGTTTTCTTAACAGCATATGGGTTTATTTCACTGACATATTGGACTGGTACAACAATAGTAATATAAGCTACTGAGGAGGCATTCTTGTTGACCGCTCTCCAGTAACAATGTCATTGTCTTCCTCAGCCACACATCGTACGTTTCTGTCTAAATCAAACACAACTTAGCCACACAGTCAATAGACTGTGGAATATTGCATACTTTCTGATATGATATTGCATATTATGATAACAACATTGAGTCCATATATTGTGCATTTCCTAGCCCTTAATTACATAGCATTTGGAAAACACACATGTACATATAACATGTATGCAAAATGTCCTGGGTGTATTCCTTCCTTTATGGGCCCTTCCCAAAGGTTCTTCCTATTTTGGCCCATCCATGTGTGCATGTCCATTGTTATTTCTTTTTAAATGTTCCCATATTTACTACTTATTAACACCATGTTTGCTCACGTAGGAGACCAGAATGAGACCCATGTAGAAACCATTTCACGCCACTGTGGATGCTTGTGCTATAATGTGCGATCTTAACCCTCCCACTGTCCTAAGGCATTTCCGCAGACTAGCAGCAGAGGGAGCGAACCGCGGAATGTCATATGTCCGTGTTGTGGTTGCTGCCCTCTACTGGCAAGTGCACAGAGTCATTTTGACCCATAGGACAGCGGGAGGGTTAAGCTATAACTACGCCATGACCATACAGTTCTATGCGTTCAATAGTGACTGGGAGTCATCTAGCGACAAGCTAGTTAGCATATTGGTCATCATGTTTGTGCGTGTTCCTCACACGGGCGCATGCTCTGGCGAGGACGCTCTGGCAGATACCTTTTTAAACTTGCGCGGAAACCCAAGACGAAATCAGGAATGAGGACACCACACACCGACACCACAATCTACTGGTGTAGCGCTTGCTTTATCAAATGTAGTCTATGCCTTTTGTTTAATTTTAAAGTGAGGTAGAGAAGAGGAACGACTCGTAGCAAACTTAGAACAGGCCATGCAATGAGCAGAACACTGCGCATATCCATATATTTGCTGTGATCTTGAGGCTGAATCAGTTTAGTTTTTATTTCATTATTCCAGGGAGATACAAGACCAGCAGTTATTAACGCACGCCTCTCTGTGGCTTGTTAGCAGGTCAAGTGGTAATCTACCAAAAGACATTGAGCCTATATCCTATTCACTCAGTCTTTACTGTCAAATGTGTGTGTGATTGGGTGAATGTGAGGCAAAATACTTTGGATAAAAGCGCTATATAAATGCATTCCATTCCATTTACTGTATGTGTCCACCATGTTGAAATGCAAACAGTGCAGTTTACTTGTTTTGGGCTGCTCTAAAAGGATACAAGTTCTAAGTGTTTTGTTATGTTTTTGTATTTTTTATATTTTTTTATAGTGACGACTCTGAAAGAAAGCCTGATAGCTTTTACCTAGATTTTAACTGGTGGATACGCCAGTGAATTTTATAACGTCTGTTGGCCAATTCAAAATCCTAATAGCTAGCAAAAGTTGAGCGCTGGTTTTTGGTTGCTATCAGCAGGTGGTCAAGCGTCTACACCAAAGAGTCAACCAGCAATGTCCGTTGATAAGCAGTCACTCCGACATGCACAAGCAAACATCATCGTGGTGTAGTTCTAGCTTTAGGAAAGAAATGAATACAATGACTGCAATGACTAGTGTCAAAATCTGCAGTTCCTTGAATTGAGGCTGACCTGCTAAAGGGAGTCAATCTCCATAGACTCTCATGTTAAAATATCCAAGTTCACACAGCAAGAATCTGTGTTTTAATCGTCTTTGGTGGCACGTCTGTGGGCACAGCTGGTGCAGGCGCTGGGCGTGGCCATCTACCAGGCGCTGGACTGGGGCCTGGACGACAGTGAGGAGCGCGAGCTCAGCCCCCAGCTGGAGCGTCTCATCGAGCGCATGGCCGCCGCTGCCGTCACCGCCGTTGTTGCCACGGGTGACCGGGACTCGGCCGCCAGCGGGGCCACGGACGAGGGCTACAGCGGCCAGGAGGAAGAGGAAGAGGAGGAGGAAGAGGCTGAGGAAGATGGGGGCGGAACAGTGAGACCGGTGCGAGAAAACGAGGGACAAAATTAATAAATAAATAAAACATTTTTATAAATATATTTTAAATGTGTATATATAAATACATATTAAAACAATTTACTACAATTACTACTACTACTACTACTACAATTATTTAATTAACAATTACACTATAAATATAATATGCTAAATAAAATATATTATCAAATTTGAAAAAATAGAAATAAAACAAATTATAAAAGTGTAACCAATAGCAAATAAAATGTAATATATAAAATATAACATTTAGAAAAATTAAATATTCACATTATATTTATTTTCGCCTTGTGCCCATCCATAGGTGCGCACGTTCCGGCAGGTGATGGCGCTGTGCTCGTCTCGGCTGGCCAACCCCTCGCTGGCTCCGGAGCACTACCAGGCTGTGTGCAGGGCCCTGTTCCTGGAGACCCTGGAGCTGCAGACGTTTCTCACCAAGATCAGAGACGCCAAAGAGGTGTGTCACGGGGAATGGCACCATCCATGCATGACCATGGAGTGCATTGGTCTCAGCCTCTTCCCTTCATCAGCACTACGTCACATAAGAGACTGTCTCTAGTCTCAGCCTCTTCATCAGCACTAC
>JAODUH010080656.1:0-15391 GCA_027564835.1 Typhlichthys subterraneus
TATTCCACGCTGAGTATATAGCTAACAGTGACCATATTAATATCAATGTACAACTATAAATCTAAATGAAATAACATATCTTAAACATGAGATACTAATAACATAATATCCAAATGAAATTAGCTTCCCAAATGAATTATTTCTTCAAAATTAATTATAACGTATTAAGTCTTATACTACTTGTCACAATAGCAAGCTTTTAAACTATACATTATATGTACTATAAACATTACTAAAGCCCTTTTCACACCCTCTATAACCCTGCATTTTACAGGGACCGTTCCGGAGTAATGTGTGAACAGGAACAGGGGTTGAAAAACCTGTTTATCCATTTGCCATATTTCCCACATCGCGACCTAGTAACATTCCATGGAAAATGCTCACCGAGCAAACCAGTTAACAGTTACAAATAAATATTTTATATGCCTTGAACATTAGCCTACAACTTTGCACTCCTCTTGAGTTAAATAGATATACTGGTTTTGCTAGACAATGAATAAATACTATCAACAACAATCTCTTTCAGGCACTGTTTCCCATGAAAAATATTGCTGTAATTAATAGATTCGCTGTAATTAAAAAAAAAAAAAAAAAAAAATTATTATTCTTGTTTAGAACACAAAGGTAAATGTTTGTAAATACTATTTGTAAGCGACAGAAAATTCACATAGCCTACCAGCACAGCTTCCACACAAACAGGCTATAAATAGCCTCCAGCTGAAAACAGTGTAAGATTGTTCTTATAATACATCCATGGGTAAGATAGGACATATGCTGCATATATTTTATATAGAAATGGCAAACCGCGCATTGCAAGCTCAAACTTAAGCTGTAAACTGAAGTCTTTTATTTGTTTATGGTGATTGGCAGCATGCATAGAGTATTGCATTAGCTACCGCCCTTTGATGGACTGTTCAGGCGATTGTACTATCCCGGTAATGACCACGACATGTATGAACAGGGGCAAGAGGTAAATGTCCCTAGATGGAGCTGCAGGTCTGAATAGTTAGTATTAACGGTTAGTATTATTGTTCCAAATATGAATCATCATTAAAACCGTGTTTGATTACTGCGCTGAAAACTAAACAGTAAATAGCCTTTCAGAGTGACAGCGTCCAACATGAACCAGTTAGCAACAACACCTTACATATTGTGTGATGCCGGTAAACTATTCTGCACAGCAACTGTACAGAAAATGGATGTATTAGAAGAACGGTACAAAATCTGGACAAATCAACTACAATGCACACAAATGTCACTGTCTGGTGTAGCCATACCTTGTTAAGGTAGCCAGGATTAGTGTGTGTGCGTCTCTGTGTGTGCGTATTTCTCTCTGTTTCTCTGTGACTTCATCTGGAGCCGTACATTTCTCCACCAGTCACACAGATAGCCTCATTCTCCAACATATCTATAACTAGAAGCTGGTTTTACCATTTGCTAGGGGGACGTGTTACATTACAGATATATAGAGCTATATGTGTGCATTTTTAACATCAATTCCGATAAGTTGCGACCGCGCATGTAAATACCAGACCCGATTAGGTGACATACTATGTAAACAGGTAACCCGAAACAGTCAATCGGAAAGATTCCAAGACAAAAAAAGTGTCCATGTACTGTAAACCCAGTGTTGTCAAAGTCAGCCTCTTACGTCCATTAGCAGTACATCACATTAGCCTAGTCTAGGCTACTGTATTGACCTTTGTTGCTCCCCTGAATATGTTGTCATAAAGGTAAGCTATGTATTCATGAATCTACATAATTGAACTGTCCTAAAACATTCAAAACACGTTAGGTGAATAGCCTACGGCATGCACAATTCAATGCAGTCAGTGCAATTTGTAACATAAGAAATTAGTAGAAGAGATGGTGGGGGGGGCTGAGCAGATAAAACATTTATTTGTAGATTAGGTTTATGTTACCTGTATAAATATGGCTATTTTTGTCAGTACCTTTTTCTTCCTAATTTCAGCACATCTTAACAATACCGAGATAATACCATTAACAGTGATAATTTTGGTCACTATAATTGTAATATAAAATAAAATATTGTTTAATCTCTAGGCACAACCACTGTAGCATTGTATCCCTAGAGCCCACCTATGTGAAGTGTCCTTGTGTGACATGTGATCGGCCAGCCATAACAGTGAGAAACACCTCTACTGACCTGGTAGAAGAAGAGCAGAGTCAACAGGACCTCCTGGAGGAAGAGGGAGGTGCGTCTCATCCACCTGCGCCTCCTAATGGAGGGGAGAGAGAGGAGCTGGGACACGCTAGCTCTCTCTCTGGGTTCTGGGGCCATCATCAGCTTCAGTACTGTCTGAAGGTCAGAGGACAGCTCTGCACGCATGCACGTGCACACACACACACACACACACACGCTAAGTGCTTTAGATATACTGTTTCATATATTTCATAATAAACAGCGATAAATGCAATAATAAATAGCAGAAATCTTATTTTTTTAAATGAAAGTAGGCCATTGTATTTTGTGGGCGCACTACTAAGATGTGCTATTTCCAGGCAGAAGCTAGAGACACAATAGTAGTCTGGACACTGCTGTTTTACCTTTGGTGAAGTGAGAGGGCAGCTGACCCTGTCTGAGCTGCTGCCAGCCTTCACCACCCTTAGGAACCTCCATGTTACAGGCCAGCTCTAGGATTGACACGCCCAGACTACACACACACGCACGCACACGCACACACACACACGTTGTAGAGAGAGCTGTAGAGAGAGCCAGACACGCTCGCACACACACACTTCACTCTCACCTGAAGACGTCAGCAGGAGGCCCATACTCCCCGTGGAGGAGCTCTGGAGCCATGTAGCGCGGATCTCCCTCCTGCAGCTCCTCCCTCTCCCGGGCCTGCTGCGAGAGCTCCAGCAGCAGGCCAAAGTCTCCCAGCTTGAGGCGACCAGAGCCGGTGAGGAACACATTGGCAGGCTTCACGTCCAGGTGAGCCAGGCCATGAGAATGCAGATGCTGAAGTGCAGCCAGGAGGTCACACAGGTACCACCAGGCTGCTGTCTCCCCTGGGAACACACCAGACAGACAAGTCAGCAGGCGTGGAGGTACATGACATGGCCTGCACAAAGGTTTCCTTGTCTGGACGAGGGGCCAGCAAGAACTTGAATGATAAACTGGGCTGGTAATGGGATTAAAAGGTGACAGAAGCAATGCTGGAGAAAGCTTGTTGATATGTCTACTCCATCAAAACCAAATCACCTCTCCCTTCAATTCCATAGACTGCTCCCTCAGAAGCTCCGCCCCACATTGCCAAAACTAGGATAGTGTTGTAGGGTGCGGTCTGCACCACTTTGTTTGTGTTCATATTTACAGAGCCAGGGCTGTGTAGAAACACCTTATGTTTCTAGCATGCACACCAGTGTTAATTTTGGCAGCAATTTTAGATTTAGTCTTTAGACGAAAATGCTTAATAGTTTTAGTCACATTTTCATAATTTTCATTCTAAATAGCTTTAGTCTTTAGTTTAAGTGTTTTAGTCAACAAAATGTCATTACATTTTAGTCAACTTTTAGTCCAAATGTTTTCTCTCTTTAAACTAATACAAAAGTCTAAAACCGGTATGGCCTGTTGCATGCAGAAGGTATGCAGAAAGTATGCATAGTTGAAATTCAAGTTATAACCCTTTATTCAGCCTGGTAAGACAATTTGACAAGTTATTTTGTCCCTTCAAATTCATTCATTCATTCGAACCTGGAAGGCAACTAAGGTACGTTAAGGAATCCAGATTAGCTCTGTAGGCTGTTTACTTTTTAAGACCAGTGTGCATATGGAATCCATCTGGTTATCTGTCAATCTTTCCTACCATGTCAGATTTTCCTACTATAGAGCAAAAATTATAGTTGTCTGGCGATCTGTCACTGCAGTAATGTGAACGCGATCGTGACAAGACCGTCTCGCCTGCCAAATTATACATTGTGCTGCCCACTTATGTGTGCAGTTACGGTTGATCATACGGTATCGCCAGCCGGCTTTAACATTGCGCTGCAGCCTGCACACTTATGTGTGCAATTACGGTAATTCATACACTGGCAGAGTTTTTCCAATTATACCACTAATGTTTTCAGCTCGTCTCGTTTCGTCAATGAAAATATAGCTTCACCAATTTATTCCTAGTTTTTATTATCAGTAATCTATTTTATTCTCGTTAACGTCTCATTTTAGTGATGGAAAAAGGGTAGTTGACGGAACATTTTTGTCATATTTTCGTCAACGAAATGAACACTGATGCACACGCATCCTCATATTCCTTGAATTTGACTAAAGGTTTGTTTAGCTTACAATCACTGACTCTACCTTTAAGGACTGAATGTGGAACAGGTGAAGTGGACAACGAGGCACATCAATATTAGGTGACACTGTGTGTGCGTGTGTGTGCACTACAGACCATGGGCAGAGGGCTGGTCCTCTGAGTGTTGCAGCAGACTGGTGCAGCACAACTCTGTCTGGATGTACAGTCTGTCTCCTTCCTCCCAGGCAGCGATGAAGTCCACAATGTGAGGATGAGGAGAGAGGCGCTCGTGGTTGCTGGCCTCCCTCAGACTCCAGCTCCTCTCGCGACCCCCCCTGAAGCGATGAACCGAACGCTTGATAGCATACTGGCGCCCGTCAGTGTGACTCAACACCTGGCAGGGAGCACACATTGTAATCACACCCACTAGCACTGCTGTTTGTTGATAAATACTAGTGCATATATCCACATCTCCCTATGAACTGCTGTACACATCTACTGACTAGTCTCAGCCTCTTCTGTCCATTAGCACTACGCCCCTATTGTTTTCCCTGTAAAACTATATACACGCTTTTAAACTCCCTGCTTCCCAACCTCTGATTGTGTATAAATATATTCCCCTGCCAATATGACTGACCTCTCCCCATATTTGACCACAACAAAACCAATTATTATTTGAAATCTCTGCTCAGTCTCTTGTACTTTACTATACACAATTTTTACAGGTTTTTCATGTATGTCTAATACTGTATGTATGCTCCTGTCTTAGTCAAATGTTTTTATATTACGTGTCTTTGTATTTGTAATGTAAGATGTCCTTGAGTGTCTATTATTATTATTATTACAGCCAAGTACATATAAACTAGTAACCTGCCAGTCTCTCTCTACTAGGGAAACTAGTGGCATAATACAGTAACTATATTCCACTGTTACTGGGAATATTGACATGATATTCCCAGTAACAGTGGAATTAGCCTTCATACTGTATGAAATAGAGGTTCACACAGTGATAGTGTCATAGCCAGACCTGGTAGACCTCTCCATAGGAGCCCCGCCCTAGCAAGCCCAGGCAGGTGAAGGCCTGGCTGAAGAAGCTCTGCTGCTTGTCTGGGTCGTATAGCCAGGCGGGTGGAGTCGACCTGGAGAGGGAGGAAGACAGCGGTCGCCACGGAGACAAGCGTTGGGGAAAGACTCGGCTGATAGGGTTGGTGCCCTTGGTGGATGGGCGTGGGGGTAGAGAGTGGTTGAGTCGGGCAGGGGACGGGGGTGGCGAGACAGAGACCGAGAAGGAGGAGAAAGGCAGGTGCCGCTTCTTCAGGGAGAAGGACTGTTCTGCCTGGGCAAAGTGGGCGGGGACAGGTAGGGGGGTACTGGACACGCTGGTCTCCAAGGCAACCGACATGATGTCTATCCCTCAGACTGGCGAGGCAGGGGCTACAAAATACACCAGGTTAAAGTCGGATTAGACAGACTACCCTGGTGGAGATATTAACAGATACAATTGACTGGAACTGGAATTAAGCGGTGGACAGATTTATACACTGATCATAAATACACATTAGTTGTGGCTCTACCGTACTGTACGGTACCGTACCGACCGGTACCATTGAAATGTCAGTTTCATGGACTTAGGTACCGGTACGGTACCGTACAGGTATGCCTACCAGTACCGTATGTACTGTACTTTACCATTGAAATGTTTCATACAATTTCTAATAAAGGAGTGTGTGACACTGGATGTGCTTTATTTCACACTTTCAGGTGATAAACACATTAAAACATAATGTATTACCGGTAAAATGTATGTTATAGTTACCCAGCTGGGATGGACCGAACCTTCCTACTCCAGTATTAAATGACGCCACGGTAACTGCGTTTTTACAGCATGTCAATTTAGCTTTTACTGACATTCCGTTAAATTAAACGCCCACTTTAAAACGCCAGTTGAGTAAAGTCATAAGAATAACACTAGTTCGTTTATATTATGACTTAGCAAGCTAGTACGGTTTCTTCAGTTTGTTTTGAAACAGACGAACCGCGCCACGCGCCAAATCCTAGAGCGTGATGACGCCATATACACCCCCGCGTGCCTTGACGTAACCACGTGCCAGAGGGGTGCCTTGTGCTAGCTAGACCGTTCAAATATTGTTTTTATCTTTATCATAGACTGTATAAAGTTATTTACCTTTATTTATGCTATCTATATCAGATCTATATTAATATAGCTTATTATACGTTGTGTTAATGTGTATTTTCTGATATTTAAATGTATGGAAGAAAATCTAATTATGTATTTCATATTATTTGATTGTTTGTTTTAATTTAAATTTATATAATCCATATTTTGCGTTGTTATACATTTTATTGCTTAGATTTTAACAGATGACAAGACAATATATTAAAATGTAAATGTATTTATTCTTATTAAATGTAATTCTTTATTCCACCAGTAGATGGAAGGTTAACAAAATTTCAGCATCTACTCAGCCGGAAACACGCAAGAAGAAGAAGGGGTGCATTGTGGGAGCTGGAGAGGCTAAAACAGGCTAGTTAGCTAGCTACAGACTTGAGATGGTAAGTTTACATTTATTTTTATTTTTATATATTGTATCATATTGTTACCGTTTAAAAAAAAATATAATACAGCTTGTTTATATATTGCTGTCGAGCTACAGTCTGCTAGCGGTGTATTAGCTTATGTGTAGAGCTCTTATCTCTGTTGAGCTGTTTATTTACAAGTATTTAAAGTTTATGTATTGTTTTTCTAATATTTATTTGGTAGACTTAATATTTTTCAGGTTTCTTAACAATTAATCAGCAACGTATTAACCTGTCACTTTTGCTAATTTGAACCAAATAAATTATAATAATACTTAAATTATGTTTATAATAATAATAATAATAATAATTATTATTATTATTATTATTATAGTACATTCAGTACACTGACATATTTCATACTCTTTTGTTTATTCTTATATTTATGTAACAGGGATTCATGATAATACAAGTTAGTTTAGTACAAAACAGTTCCATATTCTAGTCTGTTTGGCTGGTTAAGATAGTTAGTTTTCTTTATGAATTATTTTGACTTTTTAGACCATTGGCCCTCAAACAGATGTGAACCACTAGTACCTGGTCATTTTGATGCACACAATGCAGGGCCCTGGGATTGTCAGCCAGCACAATGCTGTGACTATGTATCACTGCTGTGGTCTAAAACCATAAACTCTTCTCTCTTCAGGACGTCTTCTTAATGATCCGCCGTCAGAAGACCACAATCTTCACAGATGCCAAAGAGTCGACCACTGTCTATGAGCTGAAGCGCATTGTTGAAGGAATCCTTAAAAGACTGCCTGAAGACCAGAGGCTCTACAAGGTCAGTGTATGATATCTGATTAAGATCAGATAACACTATATCTGATTAAGATCAGATAACACTATATGAATCCCCAAAAGATTAAATAAATGAAAACCCAGTACAGTTTTCACTGGGATCTTAAACAGTAGTGATGAGGCAGGTATACTACCTTTGTGGACACGCGTCAGCGTATGCGCAAAACAACCAACATACTCCCACACTTTGTTGTAATTTGGTTCCCCGCCCGGCCTTCAGAGCACGCTCTCTTTTGCAGATGCACAGGTCACAGTCCTATGTAGACTCAAATGTGTTGTGCACAGACAGACCTACGGGTTTAGAATAGTCTGGCCTTTAGTCTCCATATGTTGTTTCAGGATGACCAGCTGTTGGAAGACATTAAAACCCTTGGTGATTGTGGCTTCACCAATCAGACAGCTCGACCTCAGGCCCCAGCCACCGTGGGTCTGGCATTCCGCATTGGTGGTATGTTCAACTGGCATCGTGCCTGTTAATATTCCTCCGTTTTATTTTCAAAAGGTTTAATAAACATATTTTCCTCTCTGATATGTCCCTCAAACCATTTCTTGTTTTTATAATGTTCTATTTAGTCGTTAGTTCTCAAATCTGGTATTTAATAAGTATTCTTTCTCTTAGAATGTTCTGTGTGATATTCACAGAAATAATTTTAGTCACATTTGTTTATGTGGGGTCTGTTCTGTTTACCCCGATGCTAAGAGACACAGCTCTGTTTCTAAACCTCCCTGGTTTCACAGAAAGCAGTGTTCTTAGCAGCACAGCATTCCTTTATATTCCCTCTTCTATGTAAGTGTTAATAATGAGGAGAAAAAATGCAGAATGTCTGAGCCTGTGGATTTGACCATATATGTGTATCTATACTCAGTAGTGCCATTGAGGGAATAAAGGCACACAAGAAGTGATGTGCGCTATGCTAATGTGGTAACCGATGCTTTTCTCTGCCTGGCAACAATGGACGAAGCAATGGCATAAATGGACTTCTAACACTACGTTTGACACCGCAAAGTTCAACAAATAGGACAGCTTCCAGCAACAGAGACTGATGGTGTCTTACGACTAGAGGGGCAGCCAACTTTGTGTTACCAGCAAAAACACCACATGTGTGCCCTGTGTTCTCCAGATGAGGAGTTTGAGCCGTTCCAGATCGAAGCGTTCTCCAGCCCTCCTGAACTCCCTGATGTCATGAAGCCTCAAGACTCTGGAAACACCCCCAGCGAGCAGGTCATCCAATAAAGACATGGGGGAGGCGGAGAGGTTCTTCAGCTGATGGAAGCCAGTGGGCTGGAGGTGTGGAATGAAAACCCCGGAGAGTCTATGACTTGTATTATTCTAATTATTAGTACTATTATTATGTTTGTCTGCACTGGGCTGCGCATCGACAGACTGTTAACACGCCACAGCTCCCGGTGACATGTTGATAATCTTCCACAGACCAGAGCCTTGGTCCAGCTCTTTTAGTTTTGCTGTACATTTCTAAAATATATCCTGACACCTGGTCCAGGCACAGAACTGTTTAACATGTCTGGAACAGCTTTAAATGTGAGCTTATTAAAGTGGTTTTCTTTTCTACCCTACTGTCTGGTGTTATTTTAACTATCAGTTTTCAACCTCTCCTGCTCCCAAATAGTTCCTAGCTCGATGTATATTTTGCTGCATACATTTAGTGAAATGCGAACACTGGGCAGGATAATAACAATATACTGATAATATAGAAATGTGTGTATTGCTCTGTTGTTTGCTGATTGTAAATTTGTTGGAAGTCACACAGCGACTTCGGAATTAAATTGTTGAAAGGGACCGGCCTGACATCATCAGTGGTTTGACTATTTTTTTTAAATGTTAAGAATTTACAAATGTAATTTGTAAATTCATAACTGAACATGCATAAAAATGAGTTGCCAGTAAAAAATAAAATAAAAAAGGTTATCTAGTTATCTCTATAATGTAACCTGCAAATGTGGTGATAACTTGTGTGATCTGTGTATGAAATACTTAAAACATTATTTATAAGTCCCATTTCTCCACTGGGTTGACTTTAGCTGCAAAACTCCTTTTATGCCAAATATGGTCCAGGAATGTCTGGGTGACCTCATTATTCTGGGTAAACGGGGGCGGAAACCGCAGACACCCAACCACGCCCACTATGGTCCAGACTCCGATCCAGGCTCCGGTTCACAATCCGGTCCGGACTTCAGGAAAGGAGGAGAACGGATAACGGTCTTGAGAAAGTTGTTGAAGACAAAAGCGTTTTTTTGCGGTCCACAGCATAATACACATAATATTAATAATCCTAAATAAGGCAGTTTGTACTGTAGCTTACCTTCAATAAGAAAATAACGTTTGCGGAGTGAACATGGATGATTTAGGTATGTATGTTTAAGCCTAAATAAGAAGTAGTCTTGTTTGTCTGAAGGGCGGCCTGCCACTCTTGAGGACAAAAAGTTTTTTTTCTACTTTCTGATGTTTTACTGGGAAATGTTTGATATTGTTTGACGAATTCTTTAGCCTGCCTGCCTATAGACACATCCAGTTTGCCATAGTGTAGGCTACTGGTTTTACTATTAAAACGCTGTCTGTCTGTCTCGCAGTGATCGTATGTCGATGTCCCTGGCTCTCATGTCTCTGGGTCTAAGCAAATAAAGTAGGTTTCTCCATTAACTCCCCAACACCCTCTCTAAGATTTTGCAGTTTTCACCCAGAAATGCTTTATTTGAAGACGTGTTTGTTTTAACATGCGCGCGCTCACACGCACTCACAGGAAGGGTCAGAATAAACCAATTCAGTCCAAAATTGTAATCCAAATGTAAAGAGCTGGTTTTGGACCTTGTCTCCCGCGTGCGTGTCCAGGGTGGACCAGGCCCGTACACGTGTCCTTTACTGTGAGTCAGTGGTCGTGTCTCTCAGACACATATAGAGATGTTTTACGTTGTGTTTGAAACATCTGCAGCACGAACAGAACATCTGGACTGAACAGGAGTTTCTAAAACTGCACGCAACACGACAGCGGCGTTTTTGTGTGTGTAGGGTGGGTAAGCCAACACAAACATCCAGACAGCAGATCTAAATATGGTCATAACTCCTATTGAGATGCTCAACGCCTTATATGACCACTGTGTGTGTGTGTGTGTGTGCGGTCCCTACTGAAGAAACTAGTCTAGAAAGAAAATACATTTAGTATTTTATTCAGTCTTTGAAATTGCTATTGTAATTTTTTTTTACAATAATTTAATACAAGTAAATTGATTTAGCCAAAAACGTATCATCCAGATTGCAATTAAATGAAATGCACTGAATGTGCATGCTAACAGACAGTTACCCGTAGGTCCAGATGATACAGGCTCTGCACCTGACCATGCAAACATATTTAGTCACAAATGAACAAACCAGCACCAATATTTATCCATACCTTCAGATAATTGTGGGAAGTCAGTGAAAAGGTTATATAGCCTTCATTCTTCATTGAAAGCAAACACTATTTTTTTGTAGTATTATTACACATACAATTAATATGCCAGTAATTTTTGATAGGGCTGTCACTGCGATTTTGTAGTACCGTAACTGCAAAATATATACACTTTTTTGCTTTGTAATGCTACTTGGAATTCAAGTCAAGAAAATGGCAGGGATTGAACTTCATAATAATTCTAGCCTAATAATTATAATAGTAATGTCACCAATAACAATCTACAATACAGAGCCATAACCCTCTTTGCGTCATTGATCTGTGAGAGATGCCATCATGGTTGTGCTTGGTACATAAACCTGTCTGTATGATTGACCTGTCCATGCCTGTCTATATTTATTTCTGCCTGCCTGTATACATGTCTGACCACAGGCCTGCCTGCATGTCTGTCTTACATTCAACTCCTGATAGTTACCTGTCTGAGGCCCATTGTTTTGGAAAGGTCATGTGACCTCCAGACTCAGACTCCAGAATCAGGTGTCTGTTGGTGTCTAGCTAGAATGTTTTTAAAGCTTCTTTATGCAGATAATCCACCACATTTAATAAGAAACATCTCCTGCTAGACAGACATAGACACATATCCTGCTAACCGGTAGAAAGACAGGCAGACAGACAGAGAGACACAGACTGGATGTTTGACACTTAGCAGGCTCAGCTAACATCATAATGTCAACCACTAGAGGGCGCCATCATCACAGTGTTTGTGTTCCAGCTAATAGTTCTGTGTATCATCCAGTTACAGTCTATCTCTTTCTCTCTATCTATCTCTCTCTCTCTCTCTCTCTCTGACTCCCTATAGATTTTTTATTTTATTACATTGTTTGACCTTTTGTCCTAGATGCTCTGTTAGAAGACCTAGAAAGCACCAGTTCTCTCACCAGGTATCCTGTGTTGTTGAAGTCGGAGCCCTCTGACGCCGTCTCCAACCCCGCCCCTGACCCTGTGCAGGCCCGTCCCCCACCCCCAGCCTACACTCCTCAGCAGGTATGTGATCTGATTAGCCAGGAGACATCACCCTGCTCAAGGAGACACTGCCAATATAATTGTATTTTTATTATTATCTAATATAATTGAACATATTTTTATTATGATAATGTAGATCTGATCTAATGTGGTGTAATGTAGTGTTGAATATAATCGGCTAATATAATTTGCTATTATAATCGTTTTCAGACTGTTTCTGCAGCAATGAAGTCCAATGGTTCTCAGAACATGCCAGATAAACTCTACAGGTTTTTAAATTATGTATTTATTATTCATATGAGAAATATTGTAAAGACGCATTTAGTGATTTTATTTGACATTAATGTTGTTTTATAAATAGATCTCAGTCAATACTCTGTGATGTGTGTGTGTGTGTGTGTGCAGCACAGTGTGTAAACCCCGCCCCCCGCGGTCAGGAGATGCCCCCCCTCTCTCTTCTCTCCTGGGAGGAGGTCTGAATGAGCTTGATCTCCTCCTACAGGAGTTGAATGCCACGCAATTCAACATCACAGGTACCTGGTGTGTGTGTGTGCGTGTGCGTGTGTCTGTGTGTGTGTTGGGGTTGGTGTGTGTTTGCGTGTGTGTGTGTGTGTGTGGGTATGTGCGGGTGGGTATCCGTGTGTGTGCGTGTCTGTCTGTGTGTCTGTGTGTGTGTGTGTGTGGGGGGGCGTTGGTGTGTGTGTATGTGTACGTGCGTGTGTCTGTGTGTGTGTGTGTGTGTGTGTGTGGGGGGGGGGGTGTTGGTGTGTGTACGTGTGTGTGTGTGTGTGGGGGGGGGAGGCGTGCGTATGTGTGTAACAAACTGTGTGTCTTCCTAGATGAGATCCTAGCTCAGTTCCCCAGCTCCAAGAAAGATGAGATTAAGGACAAAACTCAGCCACCCAGGTAAACTGGCCCCCTCTTTACCATGGTTACCATAGTAAAGAATACATTTGAACTTTAAACAACCAATTTGTAATGTCTGTGTCAACAATTTTTTTTAATGGCACAATAAAAGATGAGCTCAACCCTCTTCTGAATTCCTACAAAATCTCAGCATCCTTTAGGCTGACGAAATACAACTATGGACCCAGTGTTGTACACAATGTTTGTCTTGGTGGTGCAGAACGTCACTATGCAGAAATAATGTATATTGTGTGTGTGTGTGTGTTAGCTCAGTAAAGCCATCTGCCACCTCAGCTACATTAGAACTAGACAAGCTAATGGCTTCGCTGTCCGACTTCAGAGTCCAGAGCACGGTAACACACACACGCACACATACACACATACACACACACACACACACAGTGGCCTTCATTGCTGATTGGACATCAGCTAGTGTGTTATTACCTCCTATTAGCCTGCTGCTCCTGTCAGTCCAGTCGTCTCACAGCAGCCAGCCCCGCCCCCACATGCCTTGACTGGCGGCTCACTGGACAGCATGCTAGGGCTCCTCCAATCAGATCTGAGCAGGCAGGGCGTCCCGACGTCCTCAAAGGGAAACTGCTCAGCCTGTCAGAAACCGGTGGTGGGACAGGTATTTATCTAATTATCTAATAAGTCATATAAGTCATATGTATTACATAACAGATTGGATATTGTATGTAACTAGTGTTTTTATATTCAGGTGGTCACCGCGTTGGGAAGGGTCTGGCATCCGGAACACTTTGTGTGTTCGGAGTGTGAGATGGAGCTGGGAAGTCGTAACTTCTTTGAGAAGGACGGTCGTCCATACTGCGAGTCTGACTACTTCAGCCTGTTCTCCCCTCACTGTGCATCCTGCAGCAAGCCCATCCTCAATGTATGTACTGCCATACCTGTACACTAGCATAGGGCTAAACCAGGGTTCAACAGACAGCACTTCCATCTTCCATTTCACCCTTTATGCAGACCACAACGACCCAGCGTCCCATGCAAGTCAATGGGGAGGTCCATGGTTTTCACCACATTTCCCATTATTTTTCTCTGGAAGCGTTAATGTGTATTTTGAGTATATTACATTAATTCCCAAGAACCTATGATCAGTCTGAGGTCACAGCTGTATTTCTGCAGTGAAGTGTTTTGACGTAAATTGACTTCAGGCCATTGTTTCAGGTCATGCATTGTAGATTTAGTTGTCTGGGCAATGCCGTTGGTGATACGCCCACTTTAGAGACCAAAAGCATTCAATTTTTGCTTTCATTGAAATGCATTACAATGCACTATCTTGTTATTTTTCCAGTTTCTTTGGTAGTGGTATGACTACAGGGTCTAGTGCAGACTGTGTAGTTACCCAGCATGCACCTGCTGCTGTACAAGCACTCATTGTGTATCTGTTGTATCTGCCACAGTAATAGTGGTGTGTTTCCTATCTGTGCTGGCAATACAGTGCTGTATTACAAAAATTAATGTGTTGCAGTGGTACTTTTCCTCATAACGCTGTAAGTATGTTCCTCCAGAAAATGGTCACTGCTCTGGACCAGACCTGGCACCCAGAGTGTTTCTGCTGCGTCAAATGTAATCGAGCATTTGGAGATGAAGGTAGCACACACACACACACACACATGCGCAAGGATAATAATCTTCTAAATTAATGTTGGATTAAATGTTTGTCAAATACATTTCTTAATCTGGTAATTGTTTTAGGTGTCATTTATTTGCCTTTTCAGTGGATGAGTACATACGTGGTATGTTCAGAGGGAAGACAATACACATGCAAAAAGAGTACAGAAATGAGCTAGAGAGAGAGAGACGAAGAGAGACATCTTGCCAGACAATGTCATTTTAGTTATGGCTCACGTAAAAAAAAAAAAAAAAAAAGAAAAGATGAGTCCACACAAAATGTCAACCTTGAGCCTCCTGATATTAAGTCATTATTGTGCTTCAATCCAGCAATGCAAAACAGCTACACAAGTTGCCATGTTGGTAAATAGGGTTACAAATTAGGCAGAAATACTGCACTCACTGTGGTATACTGCACTCACTATTATAGACCTGTGTCATATTGCATAGTTACTCAGCAGTTTCAGCGATAATAAAGGATGTCATTGAGATGAAACCTGAAAAAAAAAAAAAAAAAAACAAACAAACAAAAAAAAAAACAATTGGATCTGGTAATTTTGGCTGTCGACACAACTAAACCACGCTGCCCCCACGTAAACCACGCCCATATATAAAAAAAGTGGCTCATTAGCTTAAGCATTGTCCTTGTAATAGTGGGGGTTACGGTTTGAATACTGTCCATTACTACATTTAGTATTTTTGGCTCATGCCGATAATTATGTTATAGAAATTCAGAACAGTTTGCAAATTAACAAATAAAGATAAACTTTT
>JAODUH010080677.1:0-15389 GCA_027564835.1 Typhlichthys subterraneus
GTGTATTTAACAGTGCAACGGAGTAGACAAAGCTTTTATCGGTGTGTGTATGTGTGTATGTGTGTGTGTGTGTGTGTGTATGTGTGGGGGGGGGGGGGTCCATAAACAGGTTAACATATGTGACTCCTCTCGTAACTGCACCTCTTATCACAGTTGTCATCAAGTAAGATTAAAAGAGTACAAACCCTCAGAAGTATGTCCAGCCCTTAAAAACAAACATGCACTAGGCCCACAGCTATGGGAAGATATCTTGCGGTCTTACCACAGTGACAGCAAACACTTTTTCTCAAAACTGTACAAATAACACCAATATCACCCTTTGCCATCCAACACAGATTATGAAATCCAGTCCACAATGCAAATGTTGTTGGCATACAGTGAAGGAGGACAAAAGAACCAAACTGAATTTGTGTTTCGACGTCCTGGCTCAGTAGGATATAGGTAAAATATGAATCTGCTGTCTATATGGTCCCACCAACAGGTTTGTGCGACGAGGGGTCCCGACAGTAAAGGGCAGGGAAATGCCAGAGGAAGTAGGGAGGGCAAGCTTCCTGTTGGTAAACAATCTCGGGGGCTAAATGGGTAATTAAACATAGGCTGCTGGAGTCAATGTTTGTCAGCCGGAAAGTGAAAACAACATCATTATGGTTTTACATTTACATTTTACACACATTACCAAAATGCCTGTATCATGAGTGTATATGTGTCTATGTCAAACAGAATATAAACCACAATGTATTCCACATGAACATACCATACTTTCTATTATTCACTCTGACAAACACTTCAATCTGAGCCTCCCGCCCCTTGCCAGAGCTACAAATTTGATTCTGATCAGTTCTGTGCACGGCGGTTCATTTATGATACTCTGCTGTGCGTTACCAGGGCTCATCAGGGTGTCATATCCAGAACACAGCAGAACCGTTCCAGTATATTAGAAATGCACTTTCCTGCTTATCTTCCCACCACCGCTGATATAAATAGCCTACGAGTGACAGCGTGACTCGCTGAACCTGCTGCAGATTCTCCATGAACTTCATAGTTAGGCCTAATTGATCAGAGCAGTATACACAAACAAAACTCAGATTTGGGGGAGAAAAGGGGGGAGCTAATTGTCTCGCACCCAGACAGCATGCAAGGGCTAAATATATGCCTGCTAAAAACAGACAGGGAGAGATGATGTGCGTCCAGAGAATAACAAGACATTATGGTAGAAGGAGATAGTCTAGAATGAGTATGAGTATGAGAGAGAGAGAGAGAGAGAGAGAGAGAGAGAGAGAGAGAGAGAGAGAGAGAGAGAGAGAGAGATCATGGTGCACAAATGAAATGGCTTCAGGCGTTGGTTTTATGTGCTCATGGAGTGGGTGTCACAGTTCTGGACATTTTCACGTTGTTCCCATCCCCCATTGAAATCATTAGAACTAACCTGGCCCCAACATCCAGTGGTGGGCTGTCACAACACATTATTAACGCTGCAGTATTGGTGTAGCCTAACGGTTTCACAGTTCTCTGGTCAGAGATTTCCCAGTGTCTTTACGTTGTAGTATTTTATAGCAAAATAAATAAATAATAATACACATAGTTCTATTAGCCTATATGTAAACACTATGGGCTATTAGGCTATAGGCCTGTCATCAAATGTGTTAATGTTGTAGTTCAGGGAAGGCGTGGCCCCCGTTATAAGCATCCACTATTAAACACTTTAGAATTGTTCAAAGTAGAATGATATCAAGGGTTAGTCAAAATCTGAATATTGCCAGGCCAACAGCGATTATGTATTTTCAACTAAATGTTTATTTTGAATATTATGAATATGGTAAATATAATTACAGCCTACCGCCTAGCCGATGTAGTATCCACAAAATAAATTAGAATTATATAGTATGCCCTTAACCCTTATCGAGTCGAGACGGTGAATCGCTTGAATTGTTAAACAACCTGTTAGGCTTATAAACTCTAGCCTATACTGTACACATATGTTTGATTCGCTTTATCCACGAAGTGTTTTCGCTCACTGCCACCATAATCGTCCCTCAGTTTCTTGAAAATGAGCTTACCTGTGTGTGGGGATGGGGGTCGAACATGTCCATTTGGATCTCCTGTGTTGAGGTCGAAGGCGTCCTGGACATACTACCTTTCTGTACCATTGATTTCACTTTTTAAATTCTATTTTCTATTTTACGTGTATTTATAATGATGACAATACAGCCATTGTCGATTAAGACTGGACAACTGTTTTATCCCCTCGATGTACCTCGGCTGGCCCCAATGATCGCAACAGCTGCTGCCTCCAGCCTATCGTAACGCACCAACTCTGGTCTTTTTGTGTGTATTCTTTGCTATAATGAACACTGAGCGCTCCACAATCTCCAGCTGCGTGCCGAGCTCCACGCCCAGTTGAACAGGTCCCGCCCTCCCGAGACGCGTCTTTATTGTTGATTGACGAGAGAACATGGATAGACAACCTGCTTGCCGTGTGCGATATGTGCTTCTCATTAGACCAATAGGTTCGGCTTTAACCATGATGCAGCCAAGCCAAGCATATGCCTACACCGATGTTTTAAGGGTTACATGGTTTCACAAATTCTTCAGTTTATGTGTGCAATATTTTTAGAGATGGAGACGACGATTTTCTTTCGACAACATTAAATATGTGATATTTCTCTATGACATCTTATTTAGTCCAGGGGTAATTATTTTCTATTAGGCTACTGCATTAGGTAGTAGGCTATGTCTTTGATAATCTGACAGCAGTCTGAAGAGCACTAGCAGATACAAATACTTCCTTTAGCTATTTCGTCCAGTGCTGTTTACTTTAATAGCCTAATTATTATTATAAATAGACTATCCCACAACGGCATGTTTAAATTGCTTAAAACGGATCATTTGAATGAAACCAGGACTTTTACAAAGCTCGACTGTACAAATACGTCGTTTTGCTAAAGTAAACTAAACGTAAAGCTTGACAATATATGGACGTATTATTAGTATTATACTACTAATAATAATACTATTATTATTATTATTATTATTATTATTATTTGCCTCCCTTGATTGAGTAGTGGTACATAGTTCTATGTCCGCAGGTCCCAATATCGCCCCCACCTGGTGTATCACTGGGCCTACATGATTGGACGATCCTCTCACCCACAATGCAGTGCAACACACTTTGGCCAGTACCATTATTTGTGTATGGGGTAATTTCTGATTTGATTATATTATTTGGATTGAGGAAAATATTAAACGTTTGCCATCAGTATACGATCTGACGATACTTTGCTGATTACAATGTGGATATAATATGCATAGTAAATGCTGAATACGTAATTGATCTCCACTCTTCTTCCAACTCGTGTTAAGCTGATTCATGATTGGCAATGGATCTTCCGCTATAATGGTAGCTTCCAGCCCGTGTCTCCAGCCTTCCTTTTCCTATTGAAGTAGCAGCCATGAGGTGAGAACGCTGTCTAACAGAAATTAAACGTTATGGTTTAAGCTGTTAAATCGATGTCGTCTTTGCCTTTAGTAATGTTGTTAAGGACTTTGAGTGTGAAAATAATCAATATCCCCGTTTATACAGATATTTAAAATCCCAAATCAAGTATTTCTTTACGTGGCACTGAACACGATGCACCAAACTGAGAGGCCATGTTATCATCCCGGCTAGCAGTTCAAGCATTTCGGTGCTAGCTGTGTAGCTAATCTTTATAGCTAACTGTTCTGTGCTAGCCGCACATTAAACGACGAACTCCTCGTGTCAAAAATGGTCGTCACGACCTTAGCTAAATGTATTCGTATTCAAAGGTATTTGTATGATCAGGATGCCAACACCCTGTCCTAACTGCGCCGTGTCTTGTCATCTAGCATGCTCAGGCTCCAGAAGAGGCTTGCCTCTAGCGTGCTACGCTGCGGTAAGAAGAAGGTCTGGTTGGACCCAAACGAGACAAATGAGATCGCCAACGCGAACTCCCGTAAGTTGTTTTCAGTTTATTTTTTATTTAACTGTCGCTGTGGCAGGTTGTTATGTAAAGTGTAAAACACCGCGTAGTTAACTGCTGTTTCCACAATATGCGATATACATACAGCCCACTGTCATGGCGGAGAACTCGTAATACATACTAACAATATATGCAGGTCAACAAATCCGCAAGCTGGTGAAAGATGGTCTCATCATCCGCAAGCCTGTCACCGTGCACTCCCGTGCTCGCTGCCGCAAGAACATGCTGGCTCGTCGTAAGGGAAGACACATGGGCTATGGTAAGTTGAAATTGGTAATGATATGTGTAGAGACTGCATTAAGTAGCGACAGTGTTAACCACGTCAATGACTTATTCATTCGACAATGAGTTACGGCATCTCATCTAAATACTTAAGACGTCGTATTCTATTACCCTTAGGTAAGAGAAAGGGTACTGCCAATGCCCGTATGCCAGAGAAGTTGTGCTGGATGCGTCGCATGAGGATTCTACGACGCCTGCTGCGTCGCTACAGGGAATCCAAGAAGATCGACAGGCACATGTAAGGGCACTGTGTATTTTATGTTGGTGCCACTGGTTCCCCGTTAACCTGTGTTGCTGTCACTAAATTCAAATCTTAATTTGCCCGTTGAATATATCAAGGCATATTTTCCTCAAATGTGTTTAATTTCCAACTTCGTATAATCTGGCAGCTGTTTAAAACCAGTAGTTTGTGTTGGTCTGCAGTTCACTTAAAGACTCAAGTCTTAACAAATGTCTTCTGATTAGTGATAAACATAATCTAACACAGGGTCCCACGTCTGCTGTTTTACAGGTACCATAGCCTTTACCTTAAAGCCAAGGGTAATGTGTTCAAGAACAAGCGTATCCTCATGGAACACATCCACAAACTGAAGGCTGACAAGGCTCGCAAGAAGCTCCTGGCGTAAGTCTTGACCTTGACCGGAACTTAAAAACCTAAAACGGGTGTAGACATTTATTATAATGTTCTGCATTTGAGGAAGGGACATTTTATTTGAATAGCACACTTCACATACTATACTGAGAATGTTTGAATTTTGGAAATGACTACATTAATTTTGATCACTGCTGTTTGCTGTAAATGTAATTTTAATGTGCAGAATAGATTCAATTAAGCAGCAGCCTCTGATCATCACGTGCAATTGTCATTAAACTGACTGGACATGGGCATATTAACTCCCGTAGCCTTTGATCATCACGTGTGCAATTGTCATTAAACTAACTTAAAGCTGGTTGATATGGACCAAAAATAATATCCCGATATATTTGGGTTGAATACCAATACATGATATATATCAGTATTTTCTATAAAGTTGGCCAAGTCTTCAGGCATATAGAAAAAACAGGAAACCCGACGGAAATGTGAATTTTTTTTATTTTTAGCGACATTAATTGACGTGAGCTTTCTCTGGTGTCTCCGCCCTTTTGACACTGAACGCACTAAGTGCAGGCATGGAGAGAGAGACGAACAAATCAAAGTCATGAATAAATGCATAATATAACTATCGATAGAAAATTAGACAATATTGTTTATATCTCTATTGGAAAAAAGTAATGTATGTGTATATCGCCCTAAACTGACTAGACTAGGGCATCTTGCCTCCCGTTTATATGGCGGGTGTGTGGGCCCATGTTTAACCTGTCGTGTCCTGTGTTGCACAGTGACCAGGCCGAGGCACGGCGCTCCAAGACGAAGGAGGCACGTAAGCGTAGAGAAGAGCGCCTGGCTGCCAAGAAGGAGGAGTTCATCAAGACCCTGTCCAAGGAGGAGGAGGTGAAGAAGTAAATGTGCTTTTCTGCCTGTTTCACCCGACAACCCCATCTGTCAACTTGTACCAATAAAGTGTATGTTGAGACACAGTTCAGCCTTGGGTGCTTTCTCTGCCTTTGCTTGTTTTAAATGGTGCTTCTAATTACAGCTTTAAAACTAACGCATTTTGCAGATTGTTACAGATATGACTATTTGTCAGATTGGCTGTAATTGTCCTTTCCCAAGCCCCGCCCCTTTCACTTCTACTTCCTAGTTACTGTAACTAGGTAGAACAAAACCCCATAGAAAGCTATTGCAGCAAAACAGACAGTTGATGTAAGGTTCTGTCACATTTAAAAAATGCAAAACTGTCATTGGAGGGCATGCAAGAAGGGGCGGGGCTTGGGAAAGGTCAATTGACTAGCCTGTCATACTTTTTATCAGCTGTCTGCGCTGAGTACGTCTGGAAACCCTGTTCACATTAGCGTTTGCCCAGCCCAATCAGTGTGGATTAGTGAGATGACGTTTAAATCTGGCGTTAAAGAAAAAAAATAGAGCTAGATGAGGTGCTCAAAACACTTCGCTGTTTGGCTCAGTGCTGTCCGAAGTAGTTGTGAAATTAACCATAGGTCTACGCAAAGGAGGAAATGGACAAACACTGCCATTAACAATCACAGCCCTCTGACATCATTAGTGTGTCAGGGCTCTTATGTAGGTTACCATTTATTGTTTGTGAACCATATTCAATTTTATTGGCAAGCTTACTTATGCCTATGCAGCCACCTAGGCTAATAGGCATAGGCAAGAAGGCTAGTGTATCTCATAAAGCCTAGGGTACAAGGCTGTCTTGGCCAGGATATGAGGAAGATAAAGTCTCATCTGTCCCCCTAAAACATACAGGTTCTGTCTCACACTGTAATTTCTCAAAATTATCTTTTCTCATATTGAACGCTTCTCAATGGAGCGTGGCCTTGCACCGTGCTAGTGGTCAAGTGTTCCAGAGTAAATTCCTGACTCAAGTTTTTTTTTTTTTTTGCCTTTCAGTATATGTCCTATTCTACAAGGTTGTTAAACACTTATACTATTGCATGTTTGCCACCTTCTGGTCAGTTGGAAATTACTTTTATTTCTTTGTTTTTCCACAAATTGAAAGATATTTAGACAAAACTGAAATGTGTATTGTGTGTGTATAACCTAAAAAAGGTGCAGCATTTTTCAAAGGTTGCGGGGGTGAATGAACTCTGAACCTGATGTCAGATGTTTGGGGACTTTTCATGGCCATTAGAGTGAATTATTCATGTGTATGGCTGGTGTGTGCAGCGCATTCAAGCTTTTATGGTCTGTTTTATGAACATGAGCACCTTCTGTTTATGTTCTGACATCTTGTGTCCACATGGGGCTTTTAATTGGTTACGAGTACGGCGACTGAGGAGGACAACGTTCATGGAGCGTGAGGTCCCTGTGGAATCCCCTACAGCCGGCCTATTCAATTGGCGGCCCACCTACTGCCCCCATGTGGCCCACGAGGGGATTACACTACATTAGTTAAATTTACTGTATAACCTCCATACAAATCAAGTCAATATATTAATGTAAATTTGTTATTAACTGTCCTACAACCAAGACATCATGACATAGCCTGTTTGTAGATGTAATGTAGTAGTCCAGACTTAATAATTACTGCATTGAAATTTGAGTAAATAGTCCATGTGTGCACATAGCTCCTGTATGGTACTAGTCACTTTTGAACCCATACTAGTAGGCATACCTGGAATTTGGTGCCAATAGTCTACCGAACTTTGTTTTTGTTTGTGTTTTAGTTTTTACTTTGTCTAACAAATGTAATTTCTGTTATAGAACACCACAATGCCGACTGGATGCATATGGACGTGGCTGCTATTTTGTTGTGCAAAAGCCTGTGTGCCAGAGAGGCTTGGAATTAGCGGCATCCTATAATTCTATGGAAAACCTTCGCCATTGACTTGACACACTGAACATAAACCGAGCTGCAGGGTGGATGCTCTCGTTGTCTCACTTTCGTGGACGTCCACGTAAATAATTCCTCAAAATATGTGGCCCACATAGTTAAAATCTGGCCCACTTGAATTTGTAATTTAATAGCCTTGCCCTATAGGTTAGTTCTGGCCAGTTAACTAGTATCTGCACCATTGGCCCACCATCCAGCTGGCTGTAAAAACGCTAATGGGAAAGGATTTCCATAATCTGCAAATCATCTGAGAGCAATAGGTGGGTGGGGCCAGGCTATAACAATATTATGAAACTTGTGAAAAATTACTTATTTGGCTTAATGTGGTTACATAGCTAATGGGGCTCTTAGAGACATGGCCTCTGGATGTAATCAGTTAATGAGCGACTGTTATGCGGGGGTGGCAACAGGACATACGTGGGAAGAGAAGAAGAGAGAGGAACACAAGGTGAATTTTCCTAAATATTTGCTAACGGACTTCATCGATCTTCCTGCGTTTCTATCCACTTTCCTGATTGTATTATATGTGCATGTCATGCCCATGTTCAGGCTGTGAGATAAGGCATCTGTGTTTGCATGGAGATGGAGGTGGTTATATTCCCATACACTCATCAAACCAGATCACAATGGAGAGGCAGTGACAGACACCATAAAGGTATAGTCAGCGATAGTAGCTAATACACTCTGAAATTCACAAAGTATCTCCTTGAATTCTGCAAGCTTACAGCATGTTCCTCTCACGGCATGCTGAAAAACGAATCGGATACTTATACACAGTTGAGCAAGCTTTCTCGAGAATGACTGACTGACTATACCTTTAAAGTATGTGACACACCTATAGTGCACTAATCTGGCATCCTGACATGCCAGAGGACACAAGTCACAAGTCCATCTGGGAAGCCGCACATTGAAACTTTGTGAATGGCAGGTAGGCCTACTTAAAAAAAAAAAAAACTTGGCAGTTGATTGGAGCCTACTTTAAAAAAAAAAAAAAACTTGGCAGTTGATTGGATGAACCATCATTTGTTGTGCTGCTGTAGTTTCAAGATGAAACAAAAACGTTATTTATAGAAAATTGTCTATGAGCTTTTATAAATTTAGGCTTGCAACAACTAAACCCCTTACCCAAGTGCCACGATACGACCTACAACAGCAGTAGCAATTGCAGCTTTTTTGCCATGTATCCTGTCAGTAGAAACTGAACAAAGAAAAATAAACTGTTACATCACATCACCAATTAAATCATAATTTGTTAACAAAATTGGAAATGGATACATTTAGCTATTAGAAGTTGTTATTTTTTGGTAGTTGTGGTGGTCATATGCTGTGTGTTATATGCCTGGCGTAGACTAGACCTATCACAAGCTTGTGTGTCATCAAGCTTGTGATGGAACTATGGTTATATCATAGTTGTAACCATAGTTACATAGTTACAACTATGGTAATGTATGTAACAGGATCATTATTGATTATGGACTGGTCTAATCCAGTTCAGTCTCTCAGCCCCATGATAGGTGCCCCAATGCAGTGTGATTTTGCCAAGTAGGACGTGTTCCTGGATCAACATTGACCATTAGCCAATCAGAGCCCCCTGACATCATCAATTTATTAGAGCTCTTAAATCATATTTACATGTTAATGTTTCTTTAACAATAACTTATTGGCAAGCTAACTTGTTAGCATATAATACATAGTTAGCATGCTAACTAACCCATAGAGCTACAGATGGAGTAGGTAGGCCTCTATATCTCTAGGTATGTATTAATTTAAAGATTAAAATATGAATGACTTGACTGATGATGTCAGAGGGCTGTGATTGATTTGTGAATGGCAATGTTGGTCCAAGAACGCATGTGGGATGTTGATCCAGGAAAACGTCTTACTTGGCTAAATCACATTGTGCGTACTGCGTAGGGGCACGCACAGCCCTTACACAGGCAATTGCCGAAGAAAGTCAGGGTAAACTCCCCGGTGCCAAAGCGAGAAATTCCTTACTAAGACCCATTGTTTTGTTAGGACTTAAAGCAGACGTCATAAAGGAGGAGCTGTAGAAGTGGAAACGAGAACTGTAGTACGCCGCAGATGAACCTTTTTTAGCGGTGTAAGCCAATTTAAGAGTAAATAGGATATTTGCTTATTCAACAAAGTAAGAAAGAGAGCCACAATTTAAGGCGGACAGGAAGGCTTACCAAAAAGTGCGAGGAAACACTTAAAAAAACAGATCCTGTCTGAAGTAGCGAACAAGCGGGGGCTTCAGAGAAATATAGAGATGTTCAAGTTGGCATGAATAGCACGAAGACTCATACGTGAACGAGCTGAGGTTGGGTGAGAATGGCGAGGGAATAGATCTAATAATATTAAGGGTAAAGTATAGCGAGGAACGCAGTCTGGAGGAGAGGAGGCGGCAGGCTGCGAGGTAGGCTATGAAGATAATCCTGGTGAAGCTGCTGTTTTCTTTGATGTTAACCCTGCTTGTCTTGGGTACCACTTTCACCGCGATCGTCTGGTATATCTTCAACGACAGGTAAGCACTAAAACTTTAATTTGTCGTCTCACACGCGTAGCCTGCAACTTCTTGCCAGCTATCTCCTCCGCTCGATATGGGGCAGTTATGCGAGTTTGTTTGGGGGTGGGCGTTCTGATTTGGAATAGGATAGGCTACCAGCATCATTCGGGGTTTAGCGACTCGTGGCCTACGTGGGCCTATATTTTTCCAGTTTACGTGCGCCCCACGTCTACGATTACGTGTTATGTGTCGAACCTAAAACTCCAACCGGTAGCAGCTCCCTGCTGGTTTTTGATTAACGTCTGGCCAGAAAGTGTCTGTGGTAGTGTAGAGTGAGTGGTCTACTCTGGTGGGCTGGTGGTGGTGGGTAAGATGTTTAGTAGAGTGGAAGCAGAAGTAGGTGTCCCTGTAACACTGATTTATATAATCAGCGTTTTACCCAAGGATAATAATTACATGATAATATAACGGATGAGTGCTGCTATACTCATAAAGCTCAAGCAGGGGGACTCTTGACTGTGTGAAACAGATTAGGAATTGAATTGTATTAAATTAAAATGCAAAACAATGTAACAAGATGTAACAGAAAAGCTGAAACCACCAGATCACACTTTCTATGTGATTTACAGTTGTTTTTGCTGCTGATGTAACCTACCAAATTGTGGATATTGTAGCCTATCCTTGCATTGTGTCTTGAGTATTTCCAACTTGTATAGGCACGTTTCTTTAATCCAAGTGACGATAATATTATGTGAATAACAGCATCAATTTGATTTAGGGTTTGTTTATTTTCGTGTGTTGCGTTAACAGTGCAAGATGAGAGGCAGTTAGCTCTGTGCTCTCACTCTATCTTGGTTTTGCAACGGAATGTCTGGCTGACACTACACATTTCTGTCTAATAATACATTTTGGATAGCAATTTGGTGACCACTTGGCAGACCTGGCAGCAAATAATATAAAACAGTGCAGCCAGTCACACTAACATTTTCACTTTGAGCAGGCCTGTTCATTTTGCAATTACGCAATTTAAACAAAATATTGTAGTAACTCTTCCCATGACACACACACCAAATCAGTTACATTTTTTTTTTTTTTTAATTTGCTGATACTTTAATTATTTCTGCTTTGTCTTCCTTCTTCTCTGAATGTTATCTAATTATGTAGGATGTTATAACAAATAGCTGATAAAACTGGCTCTTCTATCAACCTATACCAAGATATTACCTCAAGGAACAGTATTCTGGGCTTGGAGCCAATTAAATTATGTGTTGTACTTTCTGTCCTGCTTGGTGTTTTTCTCTCGTCCAATCACCTGCTGTCTTTCACACAGAAGCAACGTGACACCTCGCGGCCCTCCCCGACCCCCTCGACCCCCCCGACGTGGCCAGGGCCCATCGGAGCCGTGCGCAAGCTGCAGGTGAGTGCATGCAGTCTCTCATGACCTCACGGGTGGCTAAAGCAAAATCCTTATAGGCAAGTCTTGCCACTCGGCAGCCATCTTTGAAATGCTTCTGGGCAATTATTATGACCGTATTTAACTTAATGGGAGGACACCGTCACTGGGACATAAAAAAATGCATGTATACAAAACGTTTGTATTTTTTCTTCCCAAAGGTTATAGCATAATTCTACTATGCATGCGTACTAGCCGGTGTTACGCCTAATTCTGTCCTGCCGGATTCAGTGACCCTTTCGAAACGATGTATGTTAAATAAAAAAAAAAAGTTTGATAGATCTATATATAATATTTAGAAATATCTAGACATCAATTAACCTTAAAACGACGAGGCTGGTGTAGATAGTAGATTACTATTCACTTTTTATTCAGAAATCGCTAAAATCACAAGCTTTTTGCAGAGCAAACCACCATCGATATAGCTAACCTTTTATTAACCCTTTCCCGAACTAAAACACTTCGGGAGCGAGACACAAAAAGTGCACGAGAAATCACACACACTGATAGAGTGTACATGATTTGAGGTGGTACATGCGCACTTTCGAAAGGGTCACTGAATTCGGCAGGACACAGAATTAGGCGTAACACCGGCTTGCATTAATGCAACCACATGAATGGCTTAATAAGTTAACACAATTGGGGGAGGGGCGGGATATGTGCCTCCCAACTGTCATATTTGGCGTTTCATAATTCTCCCATAGAGCTCCATTCAAAATTCTACAAGAGGCATGTCTCCTTATATAGTGTCTCTAGCTAAAGGCTGGGGTCTGCCAAAGCCAACATGGCTGACATGTGACATGGCTGACTAAATACAGTACTGTATTTAGTGTTTTTTTTTTTTGTTTTGTTTGCGGTAGTGATATTAAAGACGAAATGATAATTGTACCATTCAATAATGTTTGAGGCACAAAAAGTGTGACCCATAGAATGAGCCAAAATACATTTGGGGGCGCAGCTACCAGACGGGTAGCATGTTTCTTCATTTGCTGTATGTCACTAAGAGGCGCTATATACTGTATATATATATAAACATGGATATATAATGGAACATATATATATACACATACATAGATAAACATAGATATATAATGGATCATATATATATATATATATATATATACATACATATATATATATATATACATACATATATATACATATGTATGTATGTATATATATATATATATACATATGTATGTATATATGTATATATATCACCCCAAACAATCATGTAGTGAAGTTGTTTCACTATGTGTTATGAAATGCTGCAGTAACGTATGTTTTCTTTTTCATCTAATCTGGTCAAAACGTCCTCCTCCCCCTCTCAGGTTGCACTGTGCTGTGATTGTCCAATCAGAGCACAGTGAAACCCATGCCCATTTGCAGACGGTCCCTGATGCAACATGTTGAATTACTTTGAACGTCAATGTGCAGGAAATATGTTCGCCGAATTCCATGGAACACCTGGCAGAATAGCATCGACCAAGCAGTTGAGGTTATACCTTTGTGCCAACAACAAGTCAGGACTCGGTAGCTGTCATGGCGACTGCTAGTATAACGCAATCGACTTGGCTACCTCTTTAATTGATAGGATACAGTGAAGTACTCCTGTACTGATGTTCCCCTATTTTCCCATGTTCAGCTGCTCTTGCACCTAATGATGTGTGTCTATTTGTGTGTCACAGGGAGATCATCACCACTGTTGAAGAGAATTACTCGAATGTCTGGAAGAAGCACAAGGACAACTACAGGAATTTCAGGTGAAAAATGAACTGGGGATTAAAGGTGTGGAGAACGTGATGCTAGAGAAAGGCTGCTGGACATAAAGTAAAAATCATACACCTCTCCATTGAGAAGCTCCACCACTCATTAATAAAGATGCGTTGCCGAGGCTGGAATATTGTTGTGTGGTGCGATACACAACGCTTGGTTCGTTTTCCTATCTACAAAGCCAGGGCTGTGTAGAAACACCCGATTGCTGAATTGGACAAAAAGCGCATTCGCTTACATTTGCTGACTCCACCCTCCATGCATTATAACATAGACACTCTTTGAATCCTATTTCAAAAAGAACCATGACTATACAGATTGACACCACTTCATTTAGTGAACTTATTCATTTACTACATTTTAGTGCTCACTTTCAAATTCGTCCATTGTATTTCATGGGCATTATACCAATTCTCCAACCAAAACATATTCCACTACTTGAAGACCTTCAATTCACTTTATTTCAGTTAATTTAAATGTAAATCTGATGAAACACTAATGTACACATTAAAGTTGATACTATTTACGTATGAGGACACTCAGTTTCCTCATACATCATCAAATAAAATAGTTAATGTTAATGATGATTAATTTTTCAAAGAGTCAGGCTCAGAGCTGGGGTGTAGTTACACTTTCATGTTTTCATTGACACCTGTTGGCACTGCCCTTTTGACAAATGACAAACCTTTCCATAACTGATATGCATAATGGAACAAAATCAGTATGGTCCAACAGTCTATCGGATAGTAAGAAGATTGTGTTATATCTTGGGCTACTACAGTATATATATATAGGCTACTGTATATGATTATTTTTAAAATGTTTGGTAATATCTTAGGTGGATACATATTGTATAGAACATGATGGCATTGTTTATGATCTTAAATATGCAGTGCTGTAGCTTAGCAATTCACCTTGAACATTTTAAGCTTTTCTGTAGAAAATAATGCAACGCGAATGAGATATTTAGAAGCAACATAAAATGTATGATATGATCTGCTCTAGTCATGACAGTCTTGTACTCACGAGTGTGCAATTTAACCAAGGACTTGCTCCTCTGCAGGACTCTTCTGGGCAGGTGCCAAGGCCGCACTAAGGCCATCGTCACACAGGCCAACACGCCACTGGGGTCAAAGCTTGTGTACGATGGAGAGAGGAGGAAGGCCCTCCAGGTGACACCCGAAATCTTTAGTACATTTGCAAAGGTGAGTGCGCGTATTCATTAACTATAGACCAATTTCTATCTTACCTGCCCTCTCAAGGGTCTTGGAAAAAAAATGGTTGCCTAACAAATGGTTGGTGCACACAATTCGGGTATAGGCTAGGGTACTCAATGGAAATGGCCTATTGCTACCTTACTGAAAATATTAAGAGTTCGTTAGAAAAAGGTAATGTAGTGAGCAGGGCTATTGCGGACTTGGCGTGCGAGGCTCTGACATGCATGCACATGAGTCACGGTCACACGCACATAACTAGTTTACTGCATGTCTAATCTCTCCATCAATAAAGAATAATGCTGTGCGCCCACCAAATGCATGACATATTTTGCATGGGTTATTTTTCTGCAAGCGCAGTCCATACTCTTCTGTATCTAATGTAAATATACAACGCAAGGCAAACTAGCCGCATGCGGGCGTGTCACGGCTATCTCTGTACTATGCCAGAGTGCATTAAATTAGCAATATCAATCAAATATCTTCATCGTTTGTGTAAATAACATATTCTATGTTTTTATATGACTAGCATGAACTAAGACTAAGACTAAGACTAAGAAATGCACTGCATCGGGCGTACTCGGTAGGAACGAGGAGTAATGCAGCAGCAGCATCGTGCACATGTAACCGGCGTAGATTCTGCGTTGTGTTCGTAATAACTTGTGTGACTCGTTAGATCGCTTGGTCCTCGACCATTTATTGCAGCTG
>JAODUH010080688.1:0-15389 GCA_027564835.1 Typhlichthys subterraneus
CCCCCCCCCCCCCCCTCCCCAATTCTGCCTCTTCTCTTTTCCACCCTGCATCTGTGCGGGGGTAGAGGACCCGTGTCCAAACAGTGCGGCCCCCCCGGTGGGGCCCACCAGTGGCCAGGTGCCCCTGTCCCTTATCTGCTGGTACCGTGTTCAGAGCCTCTCCTTTAGTGAATCCTGCAGGAGCCTAGAGGTAAAGGAGCCAGGCAGGCAGGAAAGGTCCCACTGCACAATTACATCACTTAACAGTTAACAAGTGCTTTCAGAGGCAACGGCTATAGGCTGTGTCACCATTGAGGTCTGCATCGTTGCTGATTATTGCTTTTATTTTACATTGAATGTCATAGCTTCAGGCAAGAGAGACATTTGGTTCCCGGTTGTTGAAAATAAAGTTATAGTAATATATAGCTGTAGATACTTTGAGCGGTACCAGGCTTGGCAATGGTAGATACTGACCGTATTTCTAATAATTCTCAATAACTGCATTGTGATGTTTGATTTTAGCATTAGCGTGTTTTCTGTGACAAATCAGAAAATCTATTTGAAGTTCCTATATTTATTTCTAGTAACATTTCTTGCCTTCTGTAGAATCAGTTGTCAGGCAACTTGCTAAGGAAGTTCAAGAACAGCAATGGCTGGCAGAAGCTCTGGGTGGTCTTCACCAACTTCAGCTTATTCTTCTACAAGACACACCAGGTGAGGATGTTATTTCCTTATCAAATCAAACTGTTTTAGCTCTGTAAACAGTGCAGGGCCTCCTTTTGTTAGCTTTTTGGGCTTTGCCTGCTTCCGGGCAAATGTTTGCCTTCTTCAGAACCTCACAGCTCTATGTAAAATGTCACATCTGCTTGCTACCTTTTGAGGTTTATGGCCGTATAAGTTATTTTTGCTTACAGTTGAAGTAACTTGCACTACAAAAATAATGCTTATTTGAGCATTTACAAACCGTTCGATATTTTTGTACAAGGCTCTATTGAAATTCACAATAGATTATCCACGATACATGTCAATAAATAAATTAATGTACAGTATTCTTAAATACAACTCGTATAAATTTGTTACTTTATTCATTCACGCAAACAGCAATTCCTACCAAACCTACTTACATTTAGTATATTCATCAATAGCTGAAGAGATCATACAGCTATTATTTTAAGCATACAACATTCACTATGCTTACATAATAATTGAATCAGGGCATAGTTAGCTATACATTTGACAACATACAGTACAATACACACTTGTATTAACAAATCCCTAAATACCAGGAAAGTGCTTAGTTTAGCTCGCAGAATGTCAGCAAGTCACATGGACTCTGTTGCCTGTGTTCATTCAGGATGATTATCCCCTGGCTAGTCTTCCTCTGCTGGGATATGCCGTCACCATTCCCTCGGAGTCTGAAAACATCCACAAGGACTACGTCTTCAAACTGCATTTCAAGTCCCATGTCTACTATTTCCGATCTGAGAGCGAGTACACTTTTGAAAGGTATGTCATTTTGCGTTCCTTCACGCACTCGTAAGAAGTATGTACTGTACTATGTTTTTCACTTGTTCTTTAGCCACACCCCCAAACATAAGTCATTTATAGTTGGTGACCACGGCAGGTACTCAAAATGTATTTAGATGTAGATTATTTAATATTTATTTATCTTTCCAATGAAAAGAAATGCATTGGAGAGTCCTGACACACACTAAAACCACTGGTCTCCTGTTGCCATGGTGCTTTGTCCAAGATGTGGATGGACTGATTCCTGCCCTCTGCCCACAGGTGGATGGAGGTCATTCGCAGTGCCACCGTCTCTTCCAGCCGCACCCGTATCCTGAACCGGAAAGAGTCCCACCTACACTGAGCAGGCTCTGCCTGTCCCGAGACCCCCTCCTGAATGCATACAGTCCCAGGGATCACACTGTGCAGGCTCCCCTTCGTCTCCAGTGCCCAAGACCTCACAGGTGGCCTCTCTACCAGCCCTGACCTCTGAGCTATCCCAGCCACACACCTCTGTCCCTCTGGGCCCTTGGTTTTCTTTTATACACACATCTGGGACGTCTTTGTACACTGAGCAGTGTCCATGCACATTTGGTGCTTTTAATGCTTTAATGGTGACATGTCCGCTGGTTTAGACTGCATCAGAGACTGCATTTTTTCTGCATTTTTACGCAACTCTGAAACCTCTTTTTTAAGATGTAATTTTATACTGTTTTCTAATGGTCTGAACCACCTTCTGTCTTTCCAGTTTTACATTTTGCCATTGGTTGTTTTGACAACACACATGTTGTTATAGGTATTGTGTTATTTTGTAGATGGTTAAACTATCACAACATCTCTGCTTCTTCATTCTATGAGAGGATGACTGCTTTGAAATGTCTATTAACTTCAGTGCCAACCTGAATTTTATCAATGTCTGTGACTTTCTAAATCTATTTTGTTACATATTGGGAATAACAAGGATCACTGACTTTGGTATTTTAAAGTCCATGTAAAAAGTCCATACTCATTACTTTAACACTGTTAAAATTGTAATGCAAAATGTATTAATCAGTCTATTTTGTTATTCACGTAACTTTTACATACCATTCAGGGTTGCTACTATCACAACCAATGCCATTTCAATTAAAGTGAATGTTCAGGTTTGCTCATTGTTCTTGTACATTTTTTTTTATAGACTGAGGTTAATAACTACCCTCAGTTGTATGAGAAATGTGAGATATGTTCATAATCAGTGTATTATGAAGGAAACTGTATTGGAAAGATTTAAAGATTATGTGAAACAAATATAAACTTTCAGTTCCAAATGCCATTGCCCTCACTGGACTAAGCTGCCACCCTAATTTAAAGAGCTCCTCTATGGATTTATTCTAACATGAATGGAAATATGCATATGATAGGTTTTTGCAGTGTAGCATTTGAGATGGAAAACGTCAGTTCTGCACTGAATTGTTGTATTTTCAAGAGAGCTCTTTGGAAGTGAAAGCAATAAAATAAATCTCATTTTAACTTACTTTTTGTGTGGTTATTGTACACTGAAAATGTCAGTGTAAAAAAAAAATTCAGTGTAAAAAAATTACACTGAATTAATTGCCTGGTTACAGAGTGACTTTCAAATGTAGTTAAGCATTTGAGAACAATAGGCTAACACCATACAGTACAGAGTATCAAACACAGCATGCATGTAGGCTACTGTAGTTTGTGACCTGCAGATGGCATCAATTTCTCGAGATATGTTGCAACAATAAAGATGGTCACAAAAGTTTTTGATGTCTAATCACTCAATTTTGTTGCTGCTTGTAGTCAATATTTTTAACTTATTTGTGTTATATATTTTATGTATGGATTATATTAATCTTAAAAACAGTTATGTTTTAGGACTACTTTCCTGGATTTCCGACACAGATATGGCTGCCAGAGGTAGATCTACACTTTGACCCGCAGGTGGCATTATAACCATAGAACTATATAATAAAACCGTTAATTAAATGGAGAATTTGAGTTGTCACTAAATACGTTTTAATAGTCTACTTAATTGTTGTCCATACAATTTGCATACGTTTTTATTTGACATTGGAATTCTGTATTGACCACACACTGCGATGGCTATTTAACCAAAATACTGTAATACAAATATCCTATAATATGCTTGCTGCTTAGCCTAATATAACAATTACACGTTAGAGGCCCCGCTTAGCCTATTAATAAATAAAGCCTAATCGAAAAGTCTCCTGTCCAAAGCACGGGTCCAAAGTCCACTCACCGAGTAAATGGGGGCGGGGCTTGGTCGGCGAGGGGCGGAGTTGACGTTAAGAGAAAAATATTACGCCCTCCTCCTGTCCTGTCGCTCGCTGGCATGATGAAACTAGAGACCTGAATAATGAGTGACAATACACACGAGGATAGATTATTATGATAACAATAACATTCTTTACTAAAAGTGGCCACTACGGATTAATACCTTATTTGCTTGACATTGTCAGAATTATGATAGCGCTAGTTAGAAGTCATCCTGAAATAACCTTTACATGAGCAAACTTCAAACTCATGTTGCGGTACCATTGGGACCGGAGCAGCGGGTAAACCGGTTGAAAAGTTATATTTTACTTTTATTTAATAATTTGTCGAGTCTACGATCATTGATGACAATTCGCAGGGAGTGTGTGCTACAATGTCTAATCCAACGCATCCAGAGACCAGGAAATTTACCCGTGGTCTGGGCAAACCTGGGACAGCTGCTGAATTGAGGCAAAGTGTCTCCGAGGTTGTCAGGACGTCAGTGCTTGTAGTAAGTACACATTTAAACCCCTTTCCAAACATTTGTCAGTCTTCTTTGTGTCGACATACACTGCGCTGTAAGGTGCAACGTGCATTACGCATGCACTGTCTCCATCCATGCGTTTGCACAACACAAGGGGTTACTGACTCTAGATAAGCAAGACCATCATTTAGATAGTTAATGTATGACGACGAGTGGGTGGGCACATTTCTGGGACAACTGTAAACTTGCACTTTCTTCTATTACCCGTTAACAACTGCACATGTATTAACTTCACTGTATTATTGTTATGTAGGCTACTGCATCGGTACCGATTCGTGTATAGTACTGTAGGTAGGTTACACAATTTAGTGATGTGCTTTTTTTGTTTTGTTATGACCTGATATGAATCTGTGCCTCATTATAGGTATTTTATAATACTCATTAAGGGGTCGGTTTTCAGAGATGCACTGAGATGTGCTTCTTCACAGGGGGAAGCATTTGGTTTCAATTTCATGGTTGATTTACCAGGCAGGTTCTAATGTCACTGACGTAATGATGAATTTGGAACATTTGGTCACCGAGCAAAGCCCCCCTGGAACCCCACTGTATCAGTTTTACAACTGGCTTGTGGATAAAGGAGTCCACTTGGTGTGTGTTTGGGTCATTGTGATTGTTCCAACTTTCCTCGAGAAGTTGCTAAGTAACCGAAACAGACACCTTCCAGGCTCTCTGTCAGAGAAATGGAATCCTGAGTCAAGATCTCAGACATGCAACCACACCTTCGCATTATTAATTCATTCTCTCGCTGTGGTGTTTTCAGAGAAGGGAGAACAGAAATGGATGGAAATATATGTGTTGAGAAGCCAATGTGTTAATCACTGGGAACCCTCTTTTATGTGGATTTGTGTATTACGTCCGTAATGTTTTCAGCCTGTTTATGGTCCATGGAGGAACAAACATATGGTCAGCTGCCACAACCGTGTAGAAGTGTGATGTTGTGTCCAAGTGCTGCCGGAGATTCTCAGTGGGACAAGAATGTGAAGGCTGCCCGTAATTAATTCCCCCATGAAACATGTAAATACCCCAGGAGGAATAGAGGATCTGTTTCAGAGACATAAAGGAAAGATTGTGCCCCCCCACCAGCCACCCCACCATTGTACATGATTGTGTTTCATTCTGCATTGTGTCATGGAGAGCTTGCCGAACATATGGCCATATTCACACTATTATCAGAGAAGCTCCTCTTATAGTTTCTTACCAGTTTACAACAAATGTGATGGATTATAGGCCTCACAGGGATTTAAAGGCCAATGTTTAGAGTTTGAGTGTGCAGCGCTGCTCTTTTTCCACTCCAAAATTTGTGCGTTTTATGTGAAGGCGTAAAATCACCAGAGCTTCTGTTTATTGTTGGAGTGGTCAGCAGAAGGATGGCGAGTGGATGAAGGACACCGCTAAGACATCCCATAATGTTAGCGCTGTAATGACTGTGCATGTGTGCTGCCGGTGGCTGTGATGTGCCTTGACACAGCGTAGGAATCGGTGTTCCACCTTGCAATTTATTGGATTAGAATGGAAATGGTTATTGAGTTACAAATGTCAATCGTCTGACCTCATTCGAGATTGTCCTTGCTTGTCTGCTCTGTTTTTTGGTGTGCTAATAGGCTAATCTGTTCACATGAGGACACAGGCTGTGGGACATGCTGAATCAATGGCAGTTGTATGGAAATATGGGTGAAGTATATAAAGCAACTGCAGGCAGATGTGTAATTGCAGTCAATAGTCCTAGCGGCAACTAATGGTGACTTATCACTAGTGTGGCGTGCTGTCCCCGGGGCATTGTAAACCAGATGTCTTTATGTGGGAGTTGTGACATTAGCAAAATATGGCTTCTCCACATAAAACAATACATAAAACACTAAATAATACAATTGTATTACAGTACAACTATTACTGTTGCGGAGAAACACATGTATAACACAATATCAAACGCATGGACGGCTTGCACTGGATGTTTATCATATAAGAATAAGGATGGCAAACAACCACGCCTCACCCCTTAAAACAGACTAAAGCTTAAACTGCTAGAAGGTACTGTTCAGTTATTAGACACAATATACTGTACTGTAATAAAACACTCATACTGGACATCTTCCCATTACCAATGCCATCTCCTGTGATATCATGTAAAATACTTAATCTACTATCTTTATATATTAATCACTTTATATATTAATCATAATACCATATTTTTTATTACAGTTCTGTACAATAACAATATGAGAGGTATGATTTTCATTATGGTTACAGCAGTGGTGTGCCATCAGGGCAGACAAGGTTTTCTTTGCTGGCCTAAACACATAAGAAACACTGACTTGTGATTACCGTTTTAAAATTATATTTTTTCATGAATATACATTCAGTTATTGTCAGTAGTCTATATTCTCTTCATTTCATATATGTTCTCTTAGCTGCGCTGTATGTTTATGTTAGAGCTTTCATCCAATCATATTTCAGCCATCATGTGTTGCCATGTTAAAGAAATCTACCTTGAGGCCTTCAGAATCAACAGTGCGACCGGCTGTAACTTAAACTAAATGGCAACGAAACTGTTGATTTAACCAATCACATTGCGAGTAGGAGACACCAGCGTCAGCTAGCAGGCGTACATTCTTGTCAATTCTGATTGATTGTGTCATATAATTCTTGCTACATAAGATGCCTGACTGTGATGCAATGCCAAGTTAAACTGTGTTTATAATTAAATCAATATTATGGTTTCTCTGTCCGTGGTATCCTAATAATGGCATTACAGGTGGATTGATTCAGGTAGAACAGCACTGAAGGCCTATGTGTAAAATGCATGGCCTGTCATATAGTAAGTCTTACCAAGACAATCCTGGCAAAGAGTTGGATCTCAGTCAAGGCTTTATAGAAAATCTCTGGATATAGAAATAGTGTAACAGAGGTGGATAATGAGGCCAGAGAGCACCTTGAGTTCATGTACATTGATTTTAACCAGTAACTTGCATTACAGCGTAATCTTTAAAGAACATGTTTTGTTTTGTAATTCATGTTCTTGCGTTTTAGTGCCGCCAGAATGCCATATTTCCTTTCCTGCTCACCATTTATGTTTTGAAACACAAGTGTGCGCTATGTGCATGTGGCTGTGTGGGGTGAGAGGAACCACTGAGGAGTTTACCTTTAAGTTTTCATTTCAGTTACAGTAGGTCCCAGTCCCATTAAATGTGTGTTTAGTTGAGTGTCAACAACTCAAGAACCTTTACCAAATTACAAAGAACTTTATTTAATGTAGTGTGTGATGTACGATTATAACATTCTCTAAATTCTGCCTTTAGAGGCCTGACTGTGATGCAATGCCAAATTAAACTGTGTTTATAATGAAATTAATATGATGGTTTCTCTATCTGTGGCATCCTAATAATGGTAGGGTGTATTAATTCAGCGACCAACAGATGATCACATGATCAGGTCTCTCTCACTCTCGTGTTGCTCTCTTTATATGTCTGTCTCTCTCTCTGTGTGTGTGTGTCTCTCTCTCGCTCTCTCTCTCTTAACCTTGGACATACTACTGTACTGATATGCTAGTCTACTGTAGTTTAAATGTTGTGTTAGCTGTCTGAGTGTAATATTAAATGATATTTGTATAGAACTACTCCACACAAATACAGGGGGGTAGATCTGGGAGAGCAAATGAGGTCTCTGGCTGGGTCAATAATGAATGAGGTTGCTATTGCAACCAATGCAACCATTAGGACCGAATTCAGCATTTCTATGTTGTGTTGCTAGCCAAATGCAATTTTTTGAAGCATATGGATACACAAAACCTTACACCAGGTCAGAGTTCACGGACATATACAGTAAAATGTTGATCAGTGAAGTCAATACTGCAGTCACGCAATTAATAACTTTAACGTGATGTTATATAATACTGTACAGTATTCTAAATATGCCTAGAATAGTTTTTAGCCTGCCTAATTGTTTCCATGAAAATGGTCAGAATAAGTGTAGTTTTGTATTTGGTTTTATTTTTTGTATTGAGCTGAGTTGTTATACAGTTTCAGCTGTTTGTTGAGATGACTGCAACCGAAAACCTTTATCTGTCAATTTTCATTTGTATCTATCAATCTACCTATCTGAATGAAATCTAAATCTCCCCACAGTATTGTTGGTAGAACAGGAATAGTGAGACATTTTAACTCACACACACTACTAGCTAGCCTATTTAATAAAAATTTGGGAATAGTTTTGGGAATAGTTCATGGGAATAGTTCATGGTAGTTGTGGTTATAATCTAAACCATATTTGACATTCAAGGTTCTTATGGTTAGGGACAGATGCCAAAACATTATTTTATGAAGTTTTAAATAATGTTGAGTATGACCATAAATAAAGTCACATATTCAAGTATTGGTCACAAAAGCAGTTAACATCTAGATTATGTTACAGTACTGAGTAAATGCAACAGACCTTTTCTTTGACAAGAGGTTTACAACTGACTTAGGAGCAGTCATTCATGTATTGTACAAACCTAGCTGCCTCATTGTGTCAGCAAAGGCTGTGTATTTTCCACACTGTATCTGCCCAACTCTGTCTTTAAAATAAAGGGATGGGACATATCACTATATTATGCTCACAGATGATCAGATAATTTAATGCTGACCTCCATTCCTTGTCAATCTGCAATCCACAGACTGGATGTGAATACAGGTGTACCCATAAAACGTTTAGTTCTTTACGCCTGATATGCCATGTGAGAGATTAGCTCAGTCTCAGAAATACCTTTCCAGCATGCCTGAGCAGGAAGTGCCCATGATTTCCTGTTGGCCATCTCCTTCTTTTGGGAAAGAAGAGAGCTTCTAGAGATAGTAAACCAGGTTTCCTGTACTGGCTTGATTGGGCTTGGAGTTGGACATAGGATACCTTGTAGGTTGCAGCAGGACGGCAGACAGTGCCATTGGTGCTGAGGTAAAAACAAACTCTGTGTGAATGTTCTGCCTGATAGAGAGGGATTGTTTTGGAACACAAGGGAGGTCACCATAACAGAGAGGCTGGCTGGATAGTGGGTGTTTCCTGTTAGCAAGTGCACTATAAAAACCTGGGCCCTCTTTGTCTCTTGCCTCCTCAGTCAGAACATATTATCTTACACACAATACTCTTAATACTCGCAATACTCTTAATTCGGAGATTTACTGATTTACGGCTGGACGTTGAGTAGCTGTAACCTGTAATCATGAAAGTGATAGCACGCCGTAAAGTGTGCTTTTTTTTCACTTAGCAGAAATGTTGTACTTAAGAGAAACATCTCATAGGCGGAGCATTAGCTAAGTGAAGCCTTGTTGCTCAAGTCAGGTTTGTTTTGACGGAGGTCGGAATGCTCTCTGCTGCTCTGACAGTTTGTTTAGTTCTGGCGCTCGCCCATCCTCACAGATGGACCAAGTGCACATAGGCGTTGGGTGGTCGTTGTTAAGAAAGGCTAGCATGTTTCTTCCATTGTTTTACTGATGTAAATGCCCACCCCACCCCCGCACGCACACACACACACACACACACACACACACACACATACACACACACACAACTACACTACATAGTTTAAAGCACATCAAACTGCTATCACATCATAAAACTTCTTGGTCTACAGTGTCCTGCTGTGGAAGACTTACGTCATACTGTACAACACGTTATGTACTCACTTGTTCTCGCAGTATTATCGTCATTAGTAATACAGTTAGTACTGTAGTATTTGTTGCCCTTTTTCTTCCATCTAACTTAACAAGGCAATCAGACCAGTTTGCATTCCTCTGAAAACTGTGATCTCATCTACATAGGCTACTTCAGTCTAATAAGGGACTTAACAAAGGGAGTGAATGATTATTTCCTACACAGGTATACAGCATAAACCTCTCCTCCATATCAGGACATCAGAACCTGAATTACCCGGAATAATTCTTTCAGATGCGCATTTTCATAATGACGATCATCTCTGATTATACAGCCAGACATTTTGAATTCCAGGCTCTTTTCAAAATTGCACAAGGCCTTCTTTAGACCCTAAACTGGTTATCACATCCTTATCCATGGATCCATTACAGACAGATGCTCACAGTCTGCACAATAAGCAAACAGTAATGTCAGCAAACATATGGTGGCTGCAGCTGTATTTTCCACCACTGAGTAATTGTTTTTGTGAGAGATTTTATAGCCATAGGATTGTATTAGCCAAAGGGTAAAACTGGTCAGGCCTAACACCCTACAGACACACGGATTACACTCACAGGATTACAGCCTGAAAAGCACCACACTCCTGCTGTAAACACAACTAAATAAGTGTTGGTACGTGTTCAAAAACCAGGCTAATGGTGAACATGTACCAGGCTGTGAATGTTAAAGTACACCCTAAAATGGGTCTTTTAAGCTGTAAACAAAGTAATAGGATTGATCTGTGATGAGACATATCAATGCTGGTGTTAATATTGACTGTTAACAACATAATTCATACATGAATATTAAACTCCCGTTTTGATAAAAATCTGAATTTTATGGGCTGAAAACAGAACTACACGTCATATCCGTAAAAAATCACTCCAGGACCTGGCTGGTTTTCATTGGTGCACTTAGTACGCTCATATGTCATCAAATTAAAATGTTAACGTTTATGTTAATGGGGGTCCCTCTCTCAGCCCCTCCCCTCACTCAGCTCATTGAGTCATTTTTCAAAGTTGTAGTGGGTGGAGTCAGGTTCCTCGCTGGGGTGGAGGTACACTTTAATTGTTAGCCCACTTTATAGAAAATACCGATACAGTATACAGTATATCATGTATCGGTGCTCAACCTAAATATATCGGGATATTATTTTTGGTCCATATCGTCCAGCCCTACTGTGCCTAAAATAGATTTGATTTCTCTGGATGGGACTCCATTTTTCCTCAGTTCCTGTCTTAACCGTTTATATATATATATATTTACAGTGTATATATGTAGGTCCAGTACAGTACATTTGCAGTCAAGCAGTCCTTTGAACTCTCCACCACATGAAACACTGGACAGTCTCTTTAAATGTTTTAGGAAAACACTTAACATTGAGAAGAAAAGTACTGTACAGGTGCACTCTCATAAATGTCACAAGGCATGTACTGTACATATGGTTGTATTTGTTGTGCACTGTCTGTCTGCATTATTTTCTCTGGGGGGATTTTATGTGGGTGTATGTAGGGGGTATTCAGGGGTATTCCTATAGATTCAAGCAGTTAGAGTGCTCTCAGTAGATTCATCTACGTTGAATACAGTGTCATTGCAACCTCTGCATTAGGCTCAAACACAACAGGCTGGTCTCTCTAACTCTCTGGCTTGCTGCGGTCCCTGACCTCCCTTTGTGTCACATTACTGATATTAGTCCTAGCTATGTGGTTCAACACAGGGAGGTTTTACAATATTGGCAAAGAATCTGCACAGTTAATAAAATGTCCTTATTTGACTGGTAAAGCATTAGAATTTTAAGTCAAAAGTGCTTTACATGTGAGTTAACGTCAATTGTTTTTTTTTTTATGCTGCAAGAATAGAATCCTCCCATTTGGGGAATTACCTACAATTCCAAATGTGCTGTTGTTTGACTGCTATTGATCTTTGCACGAGAAAGAAAGTGAAAGTTAGTTATTCATTCACATTATCGTTCACTTGAAATTTCACCAGAAAGAGTGTTACAGTACCTTCTCCTGGGTGGAGTGAGTTTATCAGTTGAATGGACTCTCCAGTGAATGGGGAAATGTGTTTGCTTATACAGTATATGTATATGTATACAGTATATGTACAGTATATGTACCTGCCAGGAGTAATATTGAGTCCTAGCCGAGAGGACGATCAGCCATGCCTATGATATTTCCCTCCTCCCCCACAGCGTATGCTACGGTGCGCTCATAAAAGCATACATGTGCGTATGCATACATGTGCACGCATATGCAAGGTTATGCAATAACAACAATAAAATACAACATACAATAAATTAAAAACATAAAACCAACAAGCACAGGTGTCCTTAACACTATTTGAATGCCACAGAATAGAAATATGTTTTAAGATGAGACTTAAAAGTGTTGATGGTCAGGGATGATCTGACTGAAATGGGAAGATTATTCCACAGTCTTGGAGCAACAACCAATGTGGGTGAAATATGGTCCTTCTTCTTGGTACCAGTCAACAACTGCATTCTGGACGAGATGCAGACGCGCTGGATGACTGGCATATTCCAGAGTAAAGAGAATCAATTTGGGAGAGGAAGGATTTCATTTTTGCAATAGTCCTTAGATGAAAAAAGCTACCCTTTACAACAGAATGAATTTGTTTGTCACATTTCTTTTTTAAATTTTTTTTTTTTAATAGTTTTAATATATTTATTTATTTTTTTATAATTATTCAATGTTCCTTATTGGACGATTTGTTGTTTGTCATTGCGTAAAAAGACAGCAATATTAAAATGTGTGTAATTATTCACAGAAAATGTAGTAATTATTATTATTTTTTTTTTTTTGTCACATTTCAAAGCTGAGTCAAAGATCTACATCTACATTTCTTGCGATGGGGTGTACATTTGTAGACAAAGGCCCCAAATGATAAGATAGCACCTCAACAAGTTTTGGAGTGCCAAATAATAAATCTTCTGTCTTACTCTCATTGAGATGTAGAAAGTTATTAACCATCCAGTATTTAATATCTGTAAAGCAGTCAAAAATGGGCTTCAAGGAGTTGGTATTTCCAGGTTTAATCGGTAAATACAACTGTGTGCATCAGCATAGCAGTGGTATGGTATGTTATGTTTAGGAGAATGTATCCCAAAGGGAGCATATATAAAGAGAATAAAATTGGCCCCAGGATCGATCCTTGAGGTACTCTTTAGACCAGACAGATCTGTCAGGTCTAGACTAGATTTTATAAGAAGAGGCTGTACCACAGCATGTTTAAAATGAGCTGGAACAATGCCATTCATGAGGCAGCTATTTATTATGGCCAAGAGGCTAGGACCAGTCTGTGTGTATGGGACCCACCACAGCCAGAGGGGGGTCAGCACTAATGGCTTTTCACCTGCATAGCTGGCATTCCTCCCTGTGACACTGGGAGAGGAGCATGGGGGTTAGACCCAGCCCCCTTTAGCCTGTGCCAGATCACCTTGTGGTTACCTTGTGTGTGGATTAGGTGTAGACTTGGCCTGGGGAATCATAAATTGGAGATAGTCCTTTATCTCCAGCAGAGATTGTGCTAAAGGCATTAAGAGGGCCGTGGGTGTGAACTCGTGTTCTCCACAATACAGTAGGATGTATTTATCATATGAATCATGAAGAAATGTTTGCCCATTCAAGAAAAATGCACATGAACACGTGAACTCTTTTTTTTTTTTGTGCTAAGCTGACACAAGCCTATTGTGTGCTCTCTGTCCAACAATAAACAAACGGGTTCTGTCCGAGTTCTGCTCCTGTTTTCGTAATAAATCCCTAATGTGTTACTAGATTAGCACATGCTAGATTCAACAAAGTCCTGGCAGAAGGAAATTATACAGCACTTGTTTTGTTTGCTCATTGTTTGTTTTCCAGGGACATACCATTGAGACGCGTGCCTGCACTGAGCTTAGTGCTTTGCCATGACATTGTGCCCTAATGCTGAATGAATAAAGCCGGTACTAGTTCATGGTTAACAAGCAGTGTGGCCGTACCTATACTGTTTGTCTAGCCGGGCTGCTTCTTCTCACTTGGTCTTGTGATGGAGGGTTCCAGAAGTCTGTTTACACGGTGGCCGTGTGTTTGGTCATGGATCTGATGTGTCTAAAAGCAGGTGACCTGAGTCGCAGAGGTTGTCATGAGCACCTGGCCTCACTCCAATGTTCACACACTGGAGATCAGTATCTCTAACTCACTACGTGAGCACTTTCCAGCATTTACTACCCAACCTTATAATTTTCGAGATTGCTTCCAAACAAATGAGAATCCTAGCGTCTGTCCACACAGCCAGCCTCTGTAATTGTGTACAGTTCATAAAGGTCAAACAATCTTACATTCTTTTCTTGACTCGTGGGCTAAATAGTTACTGTATCCCACCACTGCTGAAATGTACTGTGTAATCTTCCTTTGTTGTCATAGCGACTACGCTGCTTATTGGGCAATTGATCTGGTCATTGAAGCGGGTGAGAACCTCACAATGCAAACAATGGACATAGCCTAACAGAGAATGCATTTAAAACAATTATATTTATTTTGTGGTTGCCATGAAAAATGAATCCATACAGTGGTGTGCTCTGCTTTATGTGGATTGGACAGGGACTGGGTGTGGGTGTGTCTTTCCACAATATAAACAGCTCCCTACTGCAAAATGCAGACAGTATGCAGTTCTACAGTATATTGACTGTCCCAGGCTAGTTGTTGGGGATGTACTCCTAAACATGCATTTCCTTTCTCAGGAAGGGCGTGTGTGTGGCCCCCACTGACGAAAAGCCTACCTTCCATATTACAATGCCTGACTTTTCTCAGGCTTACCAGTAATTCCAGAGCCAATCCAGACTTGCCTATGTTGCTGTCATAAAGAGCCACCCTCTTTTAGAATATAACATCAAAACAACAGACCTAATTGTGTTATATCGTAAACAGTAATATAAACAGTTATATTGTTATTAACACAAAAAAAGAGAATAACAAAATATTAGTGGGATTCCCCTGTGGGTGCAACCAAAGGAATCATAGAAACAAATGAGCATATAGAATTGTGAAATGTATTCACATTTGCATTTCATACACAGCAATATTATACATGGTGTTATTGAGCCTATAAGAACCTATGTGAACTATACTGGACAATATGGACCAGGCACCTTTGGAGGTTAGGCCAGACCTATAGATAGAGCGCCCCTTCTGGCCATAGCCATACCCAAGAAGCCCATTAAGCACCTCCCCATGGAGCCTGGGCCAAATGGGCCATGATCCGAGCCTCAGCCGTAGGGAAGGCGGACCTATGTCTGCTCATCTCCTCCTATACCCTCTGTTCCCCTTGGTTGTCAACAGTGCTCAGTGGAGCAGGCTCAAGAGGATTTCCACAGATTACAAAGAGCCATGATTAGCTGATCCTCAGCAGATCTCAACCCCCC